>CM017803.1:26969744-27264930 GCA_008086715.1 Sitobion miscanthi
GTCGATGTAGCTCATTAGCTATACTCTCTAAGGTTGACATATACTATAATATTTCTCTCTCGTAGTTCTTTCTAAAATAGATATAATTTCATTATAACACAGTATTAATCACACTTTTGATGATGTCAAAAGATTTAATCTAGTTACTAGCTCATTCGGATCGTCATAATAAACTAATTGTTTGTTTGAGGTGTATCATCTTTATATAAACCACTACCTATCTTAGGCTCAGGTGATGAAGTAAAATTAATCAAATTGTAGACATGCGATCTGTAGGTGAAAAAATGCTTGCTGATTGATTAAAATCAAATGCTTCATTTTCTTGTATAATTTTTCTACGTTTAGCATTAAATAAGCTGAAGGAGTAGAAGGTAAAGGTATTGTTAAATGATTTTAATGTTAATTCGAGGAGTTGTAGCCTCATTATCTTTTTTAGCTATTTCTTTCGTTAAACTGTTTTTCCTCCATTTTCATTCGATCATACAATGGTTTTTACAACAGTCATCCATTTATGATCCTCGAGGTTCTAGGTTTCCCATCTGCTTTTAAATGGACTCCCGAAGTTTTCAAAATATTGTAATAAGATTCTATATCTGCTATAGTCGTATTTTTTGGTTCTTTCTCACATAATAAAGACATAGTCCTGGTGTAAATTGTGTTAGTATTTATTCAGCAACAGTAATTTACCATGACTAAAAGTTACAGAATGTTTTCCTATTTTATATGAATCACTATCTTTATCATCAATGCATGCCTAGGAGTTATCATAACGTGTCGATTAGGACGTTATTTAAAAATTTTCAAATGGCGAATTTAATTCGTTATCATTATCTTCACAATCACTAGTGCATGAGGTTTCTGATTATTTTTTAGTTCAGTTTGATGTGTGTTTTCATATTGTATTTTGTTTTCTATGTGCACTTAAATGGCTCAATTATCGGCTTAAATGCTTCACGGAAATAGTTTTTCAGAATCTAAACACCACGTTTCATTTCCATTATTTTCCGTTAATATTTTTTTTTTGATGTTATTAAATTTTCTAACAATACTTTTTCTTTGTTCATTGTAAATAATAAATGCAATATACCTGTATCGTACGACTACTCCGATAACGTCTATGCAGATAATAACTGTGTGATGGTTATATTTATATATATATATATATAGGTGTACATACATTATTTTATTTTAATGACGTATGAAAACCACATCTATACCTCCCTCATTCATTTCTCGAGTTTTAATCGATAACCATAAACCATAAACACTATGATTCCAGCATAAATGAGACATTTTCGAAATTCTGAGAAATCCATATCTGTAGACGAATGATCGTTGAAAATATGTCGTAAAAATTGTATCATCTTGTTTCAGTATTATTAAAAAGTTTGCGTTATCTCTTACTAGCTGTTTCGATATTTGTTGGAATATGTCTGTGCTAAATAAAACACAGAGCTAGCACCTGAATGTCTGCCAATGCTAAAGTATTCTCTAATTACAGATTGTGCCCACATATCACATCATCAAAAATTATAATAGAATTTTTTCTTGGTTAAGTTGGCTTTATAACCTTATCAGCGCTCGTAAATATGAAAAAATTAGCACTTGTATTCATCTATTTTTTTTTAATAAAACATATTTTTCCTGATTAGCGGTTTTCGAGTATAAATAAATATTTTCAAATCTTAACCCGTTTGCATGTGTGATATTAGATTATACATTATATTTGTTTTTCCTGATCCACTAGGACCAATTAGTATATAGCACGTATTGTATCAGGTAATAACGAACCGTGTCTTGATGGTTTTTTTACTAACTGAACATTACATTTATAACATCTAATTTATCTTTCTGTTCAATCAAATTCATATTATTTTTTCTTATAAATACTCTAGAAATTTTAAATTTATAGTCAGTTACCAATGACGCGCTCAACTCGCAAGTGAAGTCAGACAAGACGGAAAAGGATTTGTAAACTCTCTATAAATAGTCTCCCGTTCGAAGCCCATGTTTCAGGCTACCAGTATTGTGGTCCTGGTACAAATTAAAAAAGAGACTAGATCGTGGTGATAAAGGAATAAACCCGTTGGATGCTGCTTGTCGTGATCACGATATTGTGTATGCAACGAGTAAAAATTTAGAGATAGACATATAGCTGATAAAGTGTTAGAAATCGTGCTTGGGAGAGATTTTTATCAAAGATACTCCTAGAAAAGAGAAATTTGTTGCTTACGCAGTAACAAATGCAATGAAAGCTAAAAGAAAAATAGGTATGGGTTGTAAAGGTAAACGGAAACGTACTATAAAAGAATTGGTATACTAGCAGCAAAGAAAAAAAAAATTTCAAAGAAAAAGAATGGTGGTAAAAGGTTGATTTTAGCACCAAGACAGACAGGAGGTGTAATTCCCTTAATACCTATATTTGCAGGATTGTCAGCACTTGGTAGTTTGATGTCTGGAGGTGCTAGTGTGTATAATGCTGTTCAAAATTCAAAAAGAAAAAAAGGTGGTGGTTTGAATTCAAACAATAATAAGTTAAGAAAAAAAAAAACTTATGATCACGCTACCTGACAGACCGCTTTCGTCTCAAGATATTATAAAATGTAGCAAAGTTGAAAATCAATCATTTCCGTGGGGTCTTTTCACGTGATAACTTACCTATTAAACCACATACGATTGAATGTGGTATATTAAACTTGGATATATCTTCAGGCGACGGAAGTCATTGGGTAGCGTTTTATAAAAATAAGGATAAAGTTATATATTTTGATAGCTTTGGGGATTTACCTCCACCAATTGAATTACAACATTATTTCAGGCAGTTCAAAATAGTATACAACTATTCTAACTATCAAGATTTCAATACATTTAACTGTGGTCATTTATGCCTTGAATTTTTACAATGCATGAATCTATTACATTAAGTTTAACTGGAAATACAACTATATTATCCACGAATTATTTTCCATCTCTAAACGTTTACGAGGATTCAGAAATAGCTTTGTTATCTCTGCAAACATACAATTCATTTCCAAATATTATAAATCCAACTAATAATCGGTTGAGAATAGAATTAATTCCTCCAGATAAAAAAATAAAAATTCAATTTTTTTTGCCAGTCGACTGCCGTGATATAGAAGATATTAACAATTATATGACAAAAGAGTTACCTCAATTTAATAAAGTCAACGGAACAAAGCTAACATTCAGTGTACGTATTGATCCTATCGATTTTAGAACGTATATAAAATGTAATGGAATACTACGCTTTAAGCATCCGTATAGTATAGCACCTGTTTTGGGGTATGAAAAGAAAGATTGTGGACCGTTTCATGAAGAACATCGATCGGATAAAGCTGCAAATTTAAACACAATTAATTCTATAAAAGTAATGTGTAATATAGCACATGGGTCATTCAACAACCAACTTCAAAGCCATTCGATATATGAGTTTTCCCGAGTGGGAGAAGAGGAACAAAGGTTGTTCAATCTCCGGTAAACCTTATATATTACCGATTAAACAAAACAGATATTAATTCAATTACTGTTCAGTTAGTTGACCAAAACAATAATCCAATTGACAATTTTAACGAGACGTTAACAGTTGTTCTGCATATTAAACGTCACGGATCTCATCATTAAATTTATATCTTAGATTTTGTAATGTATGAGTCAGTTACTTTAAGTTTAACTGGGAATGCTACCATATTATCTGTAAATTATTTTCCGCCTATAGACCTTTACGAGGACTCAGAAATAGCTTTGTTATGTTTACAGTCATTTAATTCGTTTCCAAATATTAATGATAATAATAATAAATTTTCTATACAAGTAGCTGAGAATGAAAACAATAATGATCCTATGATATGTTTTATTACATTGGAAGAGGGTTGTTACGAAATTGAAGATATTAAGCAACGAGTTAAGAAGCAAATAGATACCTATAATAGTAAAAACTTAACCAATTTAACATTCGACATTACGGTTGATCCTAATGATTTCAGATCGTATATAAAATGTAATGGGATACTACACTTTGAGTATCCGTATAGTATAGCACCTGTATTTGGTTTTCGAAAACAAGTATATAAGTCATACAATGAAATTCTTCGATCGGAAAAAGCTGTAAATTTAAACACAATTAATTCTATAAAAGTAATGTGCAATATAGCACATGGGTCATTCAACAACCATCTTCAAAGTCATTCGATTTACGAGTTTTTCCCGAGTGAAAAAACAGGATCTAAAGTTATACAGTCACCACCAAACTTAATATATTACAAATTGAATAAAACAAATATTGACTCTATAGCCGTTCAGTTAGTAGATCAAGATCATAATCCGATTGATAACTTTGGTGAAACATTAACAATCGTGCTACATATTAAACGTTACGGGTCTTGAGATGGGATTAAAATTCAATATAAACCCGCTACTTCGGATTAGTTTAACTAGTCATAAGACGAAAGTGCTACCAGCAACATCAAATAAAATAAAAAAATTGACGGTGAAAAATAAAAAAATTTTGCTATCTCTAGGCTATCAATTAAATCAGAATGCCTGAAAGTGATATTTTAGATATAACTTCACAGTACGAAACGGATTCTAAAATTACGAAAATTGAATATCATTCATATACACCGTATACAACATCATTTAATAATAATGATGAAATACGTATATCAATCCAGCAAACAGATGTTTATCCATATCTACACGAAAGCTTTATTTTTTTGGAGGGGGTAATTAGTGATGCTACCAAAGTGAAACTAAGTAATAACGGTTACTCTTACCTCTTCGAACAAATACGATTGGAAATCAATGGGATAGAAGTAGATAGCACACGTGTTCTTGGAATCACTAGCTCGTTGAAAGGTTACTTATCCTGTACACCAGACAACTATAATTGTTATGAAAATTCTGGTTGGAATTTTAAAAACGCAACGCATTCCGAAAATGAGAAAGGTGAATTTAGTGCTTGCATTCCATTGAAATATTGGTTAGGTTCGTTTGAAGACTATAAAAGAATATTGGTGAATTCTAGATTGGAATTAATATTAACTCGAAGTCATAGCGATTTAAATGCTTTAAGTTTAAAACTGGTGTAACTGCTTCTGAAGGTAAAGTCGATATAAAAAAAATAGTCTGGAAGGTACCACATATAGCGGTTGACGATGAAGAAAGGTTAAAATTATTGAGACTTGTAGAAAAAGAAAAAAGTTTGTTTATTCCTTTAGATCTTTTGAAACTTTTGAATACCCTGAACTTGGAACCACTAAGAAAGTTGTATGGAATTGAAAACTGCTTCAAAATTAGAAAAAACCGCGATTTATCATAATCGGGTTACAAAAAGGACGTAAAAATTCGATATCAAAAGATTGTAGTATATTTGATCATTGTAATTTGACAAACGTTAAAGTATTTCTGAACTCGATAGCTTACCCATACGATAATTTGAATTTAGATTTTTCAAAAAATAATTTTACTATATTATATAATATGTATACATCGTTTCAAGAATCGTACTATGAAAAAAGTATTCGTAACCCAATTTTGAGTCCTTCTACTTTTCTAACAAACGCACCAATTATAGTTATCGATACTTCAAAACAGAACGATTCAGCCACAGCCTCTGCAGTAGATGTTCAATTGGAAATTGAAGCTTCAGATTCACTTACAGGTGTAACTGCTTATTGCTTGTTAATTCATGATCGTATTGTAGAATATGTACCTTTCACTAGAGAAGTAAGAAAACTTGTGTAAATATATATTAAGAATTCATTTTTAACAATAAAAAACTAATATTTAATAATTTGTGTTGTAATTCATTTTTTAACAATAAAAAAACTAATATTTAATAATTTGTGTTCTTTACTTGAAATAATTATTTCAGTTTTATGGTTAGCTAAGAAAATTTGTTATACGGAGTCAAATTTGGTAAACAATCAGTGTGTAATGTGTTACACGGTAAATCAGAGTGCTCCAAGGGGGACAACCTCCCTTGAAAAAAAAATTTACCGTGGAAAAGCTGGCTGTGAACATACAAATATATACTACTAAGGGCCATCAGCGAATCGATCTCACGAAAATCTAACGTGACGCGCTGCGCGGTTATGGTGCAAATCGATCAGATAGCTACACATTTTAGTACTAATGTTTATGTCGACAAATCATCTACCGTAGAAGAAATTACTACAGTCACCAGTAATATACAAAATAATCTCCACACGATGAATATATTTCCAAATAGTGAGAACAGTTTCATAAACCAGATAAAATTGGCGGCCAACAAACAGCTGGCATTGTGTTGGGCGGGCAATATTCAAAATAACGACAAAGATTACGTGTCGAGTAATGGCGGTGCCGGTGCAGACATCGAAGAGGTGATTATTATTATACAGTATTAGACACAATATTATTAAATAATAGTATATCTTATAATATCATGTACATTTATCAGTAAACCTATAATATATATATATAATTTTTCACAGATTTTTGGATTCCATGTGAACGAGGAGTCTGCGATGTATACATACTAACATTGTCATTGTTGTTAATAATGGTAGCCACATGCTTGACCTCGATATTCCGGACGCTGACCAAGGATAATAATATTAAGCCGAAACACATGTATAATATAGCGTTATAATATGTATAAATGTATATTTATGTACCATGTGCGTGCAAGATCGGAGATTCTTGTCACACCCAAATTGTGTTTCACATATCATTATTATTATTGTAAAAATTTGATTTGTACTTGTGCTGTACCAAACATATATATATTCATTATATTACATTTCACTAAAGAAAAAATAAAAAGACGTATTTTTTTATTATTTCATTTATTACAAAAACATAATTTCAAATATTCTATATAATAATAATATGTATTATTTTATATAATATATAAGTGTCGTATACATCCTATGGTAAAATGCAAACACAGATATACCGTACAATGGTCGGATGAATTTTAAACAAATATTATATGTAATACTATTATAGTTTTCTAACTTTACCGGTAAACGGGTTGTATTGAATTACGCGATCGTGAATCACCAGGCAGTAGGCGGCCGTGTTAGCGGGAAAGTTATTGGATGCTTCTATTTCAAGACGGAGATCCACGTTAGAAATTTTCGCATCGTCGGTTTGTCGTGAACAATCTATGCAGATAAGTGGTCCCAGCTCTTTATATTTTTCTCTCGACAGGCACGGTTGAGAGCTATCCCTCTCGTAATAATGTTTTTGGAAATCGATATAATTTTGATAGAACATCGTAAACAGGTTTTTGTCGAAACTTTCGTTGAAATCCTCGTACGGGTATTCGATTGAATTAATATATGCCTTAACGTTTGTCAGCGAACACGCATCGTAATCGCGCTATAACCATCCGACACAGTTCCCGGCGTATTGGTGAGAAAAGCGATTATTAAACACCTTGGTTTTTCAACCTGCGAACAAGTTTTAACCATCCAAGAGTGTTTACACGTTTGCGGTAGATTCGGGTACACGCAAAGTTCCCAATTTCTAAAAGCACAATTAATCATTTTTTTGCTATCAATGATTTTCATCAACTTCAACCTCTCCCGATCGTCGACTTTGATCACTGGTACTTTCCACAACACTCGCGTTAGCTGAACTTTGATTTTAGCCACCATAGCCTTAACCGACTCGGTAGCCATGTCGCCGCCTACCACGCTGGTGTAATGTAACGCGCTCACATTTGACATCGAACTGTTCAATATCAGTTGTTGGCTGCAATTTATCAGTATACGCTTGTAATCCTCACAGAAACCGAAAACATGTTTTAACGGGATACAGCCGCTGAACGTATCGTCTTTCATGAAATTGACATTTTTGTTAGTGATGTCCCAAGCGGCGTTTTGCAAGATATTCTCATCGGCGGGCGAATACGAGCAATACCCCTTCATGGCACTGGTAATCCCCGGTTTCTTGACCCGTTGTACTTCTGTAGAGTTTATTTCGTATTTCATCTCGGAAAACAAATTAGTCAAACCGTTATGCGCGATAGTTATCCCAGTTTTAAGTTCTGCGGGTCTCGTTATTTTACCCTCTATATAGATAAAACTATCGCTCGGCAACGTGTGTGCATCGCGATTTTGAATGGATATGCGAATTTCATCGCCATTGTTTAGCGCGGGGGAGGAAATCGGTAAAAAAGAATGTAAAAACATTTCCGTATCGGAGATTCGTTGACATACGCCCCGCCCACATCCAAGAAGGATTTGTCCATAGTGTGCGCGTAATATTAATTTCGTAATATATATTTACTTGGCGGCAATTAAGCGTAAAAATTTACGATTAACTAATGTCAAATTTTTATTTTTTTTAATATTATTATTAGCTTTTTTACGAACGAGGACCTCGGTGTACTGTGGTGTGCGTCTGTCGAGAGCTGCAGCTTTAATGCGGGAGTCGCCATTGACGGCCGCGTATTTATCGACATTAAGCTTCAAACCCATTTTTTATAAGAAGCCGAACGTTCACAGTTTCTCCGCGAAAATCAATCGATTTTCCGTTTTGGTCAGTCAACGACACTCGCACGTAATCAATCGTATTTGTTTTCAGTTTATAAAGCACGCAATACTTCGGTATTTCAACTATTTTATAACCAGGTGGTACGACCGGATAAAATTCGTGTATCGTGTGCGATTGCCGTCCGTTGTCGAATGAACCCAAAGCCAAGTTGCATTCGACTTTTATCGTGTTGACATTCATAATTTTCACCACACGATCGGATTCATGCCTACGATCGCACGCCAAAATTCGTCTATCAAAACCCAATAACGGTGCAATGCTATTATCAACGTTTAAGTCGATTTCACTATTACAACGCAGTGTGCATTTCAACGTACTGTTATCGGTCAACAGACTAAAAAAACCTACGCCGACATCTTTCAAAAGTTTCCGTATTTTAGCTTCCAAAGCAATTATTTCGTAACAACCGGTCGGTATTTTAATCTTAGTGGTCACTCGCTGGCTACCGTGAATAATATGCAGAGTATCACATCCTGGCCCAACGTTGGGTATGGAATTATATGTTTGTATACTCAGAAGCCCGATTTCCGATTTACTCCCCACTTCTATGGGCGGAAAAAATTAAATTCCAATTCAGAACTCTGCCCGCTCAGCGAAAATGTTTGTGACGACATGTCGCAGGCTGCAACGATGGAAATTTTAATAATAAATAATAAATAATATAATTATTTTCGCTTAGCGGTTAAAAATTTCAAACATAAATGTCCGCAGTTAAAAGTGTTGTACGCTTGTTCCCTCACGTAATTATATTCAATATCGCAACCCTTAAAATATTTTTCCAACTCTAATGGCGGGTGGAGATTGCCAAAGCTATCGAAATATAAAACAGATTTCCCGATTTTTTTATAGCACACCCAATGCGTACCCTTATTTTTTTCAAAGTCTAGATTGACAACCACAGCTTCTCGACGTCTGTGTGCGGCAGGCAACTTGTCAACGCAATATACGCCTCTGAAATGAGGTATTTTCGAGAGTTTAGCGTATTCACTGATTTCGAAATCGTAGAGGGCGCGATTGGGTAGAATTAGTTTTTTGACGACGACGATTTTTTATTAGATTTAATTTTTCGCAATTTCTTTTTTTTTCTTATACCTGCGGTCGGTTTCTTGCGTTTCTTGATAATTTTTTTCCCAGACCCGCTGCCGACACATTTCCGCGAAGCAACAGCGTTAGATTTCCGCGCGATAGTATAAGAGCCCGCACTTTTATACGGGCTTAGATACACACCTTTACCTAAATGCACGGACGAGCCGGTCTTAGATCTAATGCCACGAATCGTTCTAACGATGTTAGCAACACCGCCGGCCAGCGTTCCGAGTGCTGAAAGTCCCGCTAAAACCGGTATTAAAGTTAATGAACCTCCTGTTTTTGGAACTCTAATGACGCGAGGTGGTTTATTCTTATTTTTTTTAGATCGCACACCCGCAGACTTCACATGTTTTCGCGCGACACGGACAGTCGATTTAATTAAGCTGCTCATATTCGGTGTTCCGACACACGATTTTATCGACTTTTTTAACGCTTTTTTGCACACACCGACAATATTAGCAAACCCACATCCGGCACCGATTTTCCGTTTAGCCTTCATACCCGTAGTTACGAGCCACGCGGCAGCTTTTTCTTTATAATCAGCGTCTTCCGCCTTCACTCTGCTCCAAGCACTTTCTTCCAAAATTCTGTCCGCCGCGCCGCGTACGGACAAAGAATTACTTTTATCGTAAGCTATATCGTGTTCTCTGCACGCTGAATCCAAACCGTTTATTCCTGGCTGACCAAGAGCGAGTCTTTTTTTTAAATTTGTCCCACGACCGCAATATTGATACCCGGGGATATGAAGCTCGATCGGTAGACTATTTATTACGGTGTTCAGCAGACCTGCACCACTATTGGTCTTGACCTTTGAACGCGGCAACATTATATGAGCCCCTCGCTCGAATGTCAAGTGTATTTATTCAATGCGGTTCGTGGACCAAGTCATAAAGCTCAAAGTCGACAATATCGACCCGCTATCGTTATGTAATAACGGGGCTGCGGCGAGTCCGCCGAGACATGGCCTGCTGTTTCCGAACACGATACGCGCGCTGACCGTAGGCCCGTCCGGGTGCGGTAAAACAAATCTTATTTTCACGCTATTGGTTCACGAGAACGGAATTAAATTTGAAAATGTATATATTTATTCAAAAACGATAGATCAAGCTAAATATGTAATGCTCGGCGAGATCTTGAGCGGTGTTCCAGGCGTTAAATTATTTAAATTCAGAGACAACGAAACGGTGATTCAATCGGAAAAAGCACTACCTAACTCAGTTTTCCTGTTCGACGATGTAATAACAGAAAAACACGGTATCATCCGATCATACTTCGCCAGATCTAGACACAATCTAATAGATGTGTGTTATTTAGCGCAATCGTATTCGCGGGTACCGCAACAGCTAATACGCGATAACGCAAATTTTATTGTATTTTTCAAGCAAAACGAAATGAATTTAAAGCATGTATACGACGAGCATTGTTCTGGAGACATCAAATATTCAGAGTTTAAAGATTTTTGCATGGCATGCTGGCGGGGAGGTAGATTCGAATTCGTTGTTATCAGTAGCGAAAATGAACGCGATAATGGTCGGTATAGGCACGGTTTCGATAAGTATGTCGTTATATAATAAGGCGACACACAAAGAATTAGCTACATTGACTCGAGATCATGGATAAGGTGAACAACTCGCCAGTATCAACGCCTACGATATTGACGGATATAATTCAAGCGAGGGCGAATATAAAACAGAAATATAATGCGTTAAAAACGGGTAGATTTGAAACGGACGCTTTAATTAATAACACATTTAGTTCGATTATTGGACCTCTGAGCGAGATAAGATTGGATATCAAAAGGTCGCCTGTACAGGTGCCCCCGCCACCGCCTGCCCTGCCGTCGAGGGCGTCGACGGTACCAGATATGGGTTATGTCGTGAACCGTACCCCACCCCTTTTGCCCACGCCTACATCTTATAAAGATTTGAATGCACGATTTGGACCTTGGACCAAATCGGGGTTGGACAGAATATACGGACCTAAACAATTAATAAACAGCATATTTGGATTGGGTAATAAAGAAATACAATTTATCGATAACGTGATACACATAGGAGGCGATACACGTACATACCCGGTGATGGACGGGCTTATCGATTTATTATTCCTGAAGACCCCCGAGTCGAGAAAATATACGAAAGCAGATTTAAAAACATACAAACTGATCTTAATTCAGACATCGGCGCATAGAACGTCAAACGGTGAACGTATTCGTAAATCTGGAGGGTTAAAATATAAAATAATTTCAAATTTGTTTTCGGGGGAAAATAATATTATTACTGGTGCGGGTATTAATATGCGATTACAAAAACACAATATAATATATTGGAATAAACCTAACGAGCTGGTCGATAGACTGCGTCTATTGTATTCGTCACTCGCAGCGGGTAACACGGGGGTTCGTAACGAATTAATATCGATTTGTGAAGAGTTGGTCGAAGCGCGAATATTAAAAAAAATACCTAATGTCTAAACGAGCAATCGCGGCGGAACTTCACGCGGCGATCCGAAGAAACTACCCGCGGCGTCATGTCGTCGTTTACGGCAAAAACGATTTATTCCAAGCAGACCTCGCCGACATGCAACAATACTCTGCTGTGAATAAATCATATAGATTTATCCTGATAATTATTGACTGTTTTACTAAACGGGTGTGGGCTACGGCCTTGAAGACAAAAAAAGGTGAAGAAGTCGCGGCTGCCGCTAATAAAATCTTCGCACAGAATAGTCCTAACCTGTTACATGTCGATCAGGGGACAGAATTCTACAATAAAAATTTTAAAGATTTAATAAAAAAGCACAATATAAAAATGTATAGTACTTTCAGTGTGCTCAAAGCTACTATTGTAGAAAGGGTTATTCGCACGATTAAGGGGCGAATGTTTAAAGAATTCACTAGCAGAGGTTCACACGAGTGGTTCACGATTTTACCCTCGGTAATCGATGACTATAATAATTCGACACACAGAACTATCGGGATGACTCCAATGCAGGCTGATGCACACCCGACGAGTGTAAAATTAAATTACGATGTTGAAAAAACCGTGAAAACAAAATTTCGCGTTGGAGACAAAGTCCGCATTAGCGTGTACAAGGGCGTTTTCACCAAAGGAAATTTACCCAATTGGTCTACGGAAATATTTACTATTATTAAAGTAAATAAGACTTCGTCTAGTACATTTATCCTTCAAGATTATACGGGGAGTCCAATCGCCGGCGGGTTTTACGCCGAAGAAATACGCAAAACATTATGGCCCGACGATTATCTGGTGGAAAAAGTAATTCACACCAAAGGCCGACGTGTATTCGTCCGCTGGTTAGGTTTTACAGACGAACATAATAGTTGGATAAATAAGTCCGATCTTAAAATATGATCACAGTTACCACGAGGCGATGGACGCGTTTGGAGGTTCGCCGGCCAGCCGGTTGAATAAAGTCATCGCGGATATGGGGGAAAAATATGAAAAAGAGTTTGCGTCACACGTAGATTTAATCGAGTTAAATGACGTGAAAATTACTACACTTGGTGAAAAATGTACAAAGGAACTAGCTATACTAAGTAATATATCCACGGCGACCGAGAAAAAAATCTTGACGCTTGGTGACGGGACTCGAGTGATTGAAATGAAAATAATGCAAATAGAATCAACGCTCGTACCGACGGTCGATAAATATTTTGCAGATACCAATAATAAAATTGAATCTTTAATCAAGTCCATAGAGATTGTAAATAAAAATAACAAAGATTTGAAAACTAACTTGGCTCACGCGTACGCCAGAATAGTTATAATCGAAGATAGAATCGACGGGTATCAGTATTCATTGAAGACTTCGGCTAGTAAGACGTTATAATCTCTCTCTCTCTCTCTCTATATATATATATTATAATATAGCAATAGCAATCGCGTGAATTATGTCGTCAGCTATTCTAGATATTCAGTGTGTGCTAGGCCCGAACTCGAAATACGTAATAAAAGAAATGTCGGTAGTGGACTTGGAGGGGTTGGCTAGCCAACACTGGATTTTTAAACACCCGCGAACACCTAATACGGCGAAAATCGAAGCTGTCAATATGTGGTTGTTTCGCAACTATCACCATCTATCATCGGGTTGTGGAGATGTCCAATATACAGAAATCCCGCGGATTTTGAATTCACTACATTTCGAATGCATTTACGTGAAAGGCGAGGAAAAGCGGCAGATCATAGAACAATTTCTTCCCGATGTCAAAATTTACGAGATGGATGGAGATTTGGACTGTCCACGACTAGATCAACTACACGAGGCCGGTTTTGTCGGGAATATACAACACGAACCGTGTTGTTTACACCATAAGAATTTAAATCATACACAGTGTACATATAACCGAGTTTTTAAATTGTTGAAATGGTTTAAAAAAAATACTTGAAATAATATTCTATATAATTTAAGTTCTGTATATAATATTTCTGAAATAAATGTATATTATATTATAAAATCGTGTACTGCGTTTTATTACACAAATATGTGTGCGTGTTCGTATTTATGTATATGTATAAATATATATAATTGACATCTGGGTTCTACGTTAGCACGGTCTCACGGTCGACTCCGCATTCCTTAACAATTCTTTTAAAAATAATTTCTAGAATAATATAATATAATTTCTGTATACACGATATTATTATATTTCACCCTTAAATTTATATTATGGGTACGAATATCGAGATTTGTCCACACAAATAAGCCACATCTGTGTGGAGATAGACGGGGTATGAAGCACCCCGCCAGGATGCATCGGCGACCCGGCGGACACACATGGTCAAGACAGTAACCGTTGGGTGATCCGACGGATGCACGTGGTCAAAACGTCACATTCCGATACGTATACCGGTCGTTACGCGCAGGATCCGCTCGAGGATCGACCTTTTTCACTGTAATTTACACATGTGTATATCAATCGATGTACCCGCTCAATATTGCGCACGCCGAACGGTGTAGGTGGGGGTGGCCGTCTATGACGATAATTTTGGACACTTGTCCGCTGTCCACTCAATACTGAATCAGTCCTATTTTCTCTACAGCACTAAACAGTCCTCTTGTTCACATAGTCAATTTCGTTCATCAGCAAGTTTCAAATATTCATAAACACCACCGTTCAAATAAAGTGAGTTTTATTAAATAATTATTATATGCTGTCGTATTACACGAGACTAATGTCTTGTTAAAGTCTAATGTCAGTGGAGAATTGTTATATCTTATATAAAATTAACAGACGATATTTTTTTTAGTTCTGAATTCATCATCATTCAACCATATCAAGACGGCTACATCACACGACGTCTAATTAAAAAAGTGAGTTAATTCAATTGATTTAAATAATTTACTTTTTTCTAACGTTTATTTTTTTCTGTTCATAGTTAACTATGGATGTTTTAAACTCGCTCCAGCGGCAGACGAACGTGTTGAATCTCTCTATTGGAGAGCTGACAAAGGACATCGAATATCGTGTACAATCCATGAATAATGTGGAGACGAAATTTGGAACGGCTGTGGCATGCGTCTTACAAGACCCGGTTTTATTATTACATTCGTACCCGCTTAACCTCGTTTTTCGGGCGATGTCTAATGTAACGTAAATATTTGTATGCCTTGTTTTTAATAAAAAATTTTAAAAATATGTTATTGTTCTCATTTTATCTAGATCCTATAATTTTAAGTGGAGTATAATATAATTATATACATTTAACAAGTTATATAATTATTCTTTCCGAGATGAGTTGGTTTTAAAAAATATATTATTTAATAATTATTATAAGGTTTATCCTCGCAAATATGATATATTTTATATTTATAAGGTTTTATTATTAAATAGTCTGTATTTTTATACGCATGTATAATAATAATAATAATAATAATAATAATAATAATTTGTATTCTACGGTAAAAATCTACTATTTAGATTTGGAAAAAAAAAAAAAACTAGACTTTGATGTTCTAAATAATAATAATATTTTATTTTACACAATTATTTATATTACATTTCATCATTCAATTTTGAAATCAAACGTTTTTTCCAGTGTTCACCGCAATTATCTTTAGGGTCACTGCTATCCCACACGTAGTCAGTCGTTTGGTCAGATTGTATATCATCTGAAAATATGAGTAATTTTATAGTAATTCTATAGCGATTTTATTTATAAATTAAGACTTACGTAGTGCATCTCCACCGCTTGCGAATTTTCCGGATATCAGGAACATATCAAAGACAGGCGGGCTATACCAATCCGGCAGCTCGCACGGAAATCGTTGCCCGTCCGCCTCCCAAGAATCGGTCGCCTTACACGGAAATCTCTGACCTGGATTAAATCCAAACGATTCTTGCACGACCTCAGGCTCGACCTCGGGTTCGACTATACGTAGCGTATAGTGAGCCGGATTGTAAGACTCTCGAAATAATTGTGGTGACTAAAAATAATAAATACATTTTAATTTAAATAGACTGGTACGAAAATATAAAACTTACCAAACATCGAGACTTAGGGACACAGTCGAAAAACGAACACTCCTCTGACGACATATTAATATAATATATTTTTATTACACGTTCGTAATTGGTTAACTCCAAAGAATGACTGATGGAGAATTGCTAGCCATCAGAACACCGTATGTAGGCATATAAAATATCCTCACCCCACTTCTTATCGCAGTGCGAATGAGCGGGGGTTTTTTAAAAATAATAATAATATTGTCAAGACCTCGGTATAATATATCGGATAAGTATGTATGAAGATGAGGGTGAGTATAAGATAAGATAAAGATAAGATAAAATATGATAAGGATTTAAATATGAATCTGTGATACTAAAATAATGATAATTTAAAAAAACGAGATTAGATATAAAAACGGTGTTAATATAATATATTCACTCACATATTTTTATATACAACGGGCGTATTTCTCGATTATACAATATACATATACAGATATGTGATCGTTAAACAATAATAATAATAATATAATAACAATAATTATAACAATTTACTAATTTATGCGGAGATGACCGTGTGCGTACGTGGAAATGTTATCTGGTAGCACATATCGCTTATCATCAGCCCTGTTTAAAACTAGTTTCATAGATCTAATCGTGTGTAACTCGTGCTTAAACGAGCGTATAGAGACATTTTCCCTATACGGCGCGAATGGCATGTAGCTGTAAACGTGGGATGGAGGCGTAACCGCCGCTGTCGTGGAATGGGTTGCAGAGGTTGAGGCGTTCCGATGAATTTGTGCGACGGCTTTCAGCGCGGAGTCGGCAGCGATCATTTTTCCCATACTAGCGTCGAATTCATCGTCGCACTCGTCGGATTCCGCATCGTCGTCCACGTCGGCGAATAAGCACCGCTTATGTTCGGCGAAAGTGAGGTGATTTCTAATCACGTGCCCCATAACACCCTTCGCGCGAATTGTGACCTCCTGTTCTACGTCATAGGCATAGGATTTAGCCCGTAAAGCTACGAATTCGTAGACCGTCCTGGAGCCACACTCGAATTTAAAAAGTCCTGGAATCCGCTTCCGAGCAACCGTATAGCACTTGTGATCGTGAGGGAAATTTGAGGTGTCCATAAACCGCATCAGATTCGGATTGTTGATCAAATCGGCGAAAAAATCGTCCGTCGTCACGTGGTAGAATAGTGAATCTGTAACATGTAATAATAATAATTAAAAAACTGCATCGGACTTCAAAAGTTTTATATATATTATATACACACCAGTATCGGTATATAACAACTCTATATTTTCGTAGTAATGTCGTTTCATTACATCATAATGAAACCCGTACATTAAAACTTTGCTGAGTTCAAGTACGGAAAATCCTACGTTCGAAAATCGGCTTACAGAAATCCACTTCTTTGCCGTGTTGCGTGACCACCGATAGATTTTCATTATATGACGTGCAGTATTTGAACGTCGGTCGGTTAATGAGCTTTCGCATCCTGCGCGGACACGAAACAAGCTCTAAGTCGAATCGCAGGCGCATATTCTCAATCGTCTTCCCTGCGTACATACAGTAGACATTATGTTAAGTTTAAGTAGTTCAAAGTTCAGAAAAAATATTTTAAAAAAATATTTATATTTTTAAATAAATCTATAAAAAAACATACCAAACACAGAATTGTTCAAATCTTTGAAAAACTTTTCTTCGAATTTGTTTTTTGCCTGCCTGCGTAATTCAGTGTTCAGATTTATGTACGGGGCCAGCCATGGAGATTGGCGGAATTCCAACACTCTGTGCGTCTGTAATGTGTGTAAAAGATATAAGAATCGTATACATAAAATAATAATAATTATATTAATAATCACTTTTTCGACTACGACACCATGAGCCATGGCCTGTTTCAAATTCATGTAATGAACTACGTAGCGTTCTTTCCGCAGAAATGTAACCATCAACTTTCGGACGGAGGACCCGTGTGGTATGCTAGCATGAGGCAGGAACGGCATATCGTTGTGCGTGTCGTGTAGATGTTGAGGATACGAAATGTTGACTTCGTAAAATCTGCCAATGTCGTCCGTCTCGCGCATCCATTGTAGCTGATCGAGAGCAACTTCTGGGTTCCCCGCGTACCATACGAAATCGCTAATCGGCATATACTGACACATGGCGTACCCGTACAAATTGTTTGCTAGATATATATAAGGAGAAAACATGGATTAATATACACACATATATAATTTATATTGTATAATCACCATCTAGGTATATGAGCGACGTGTTAGGTTCTTCGGCATTGTATCCAAGCGTCTGGGGATTGTTGGCGCGGGCGTGACGCTTGCTAGCCTGCACCAACCCGCCACGCGTCCCCGACTCCAGAAACAAAATTTTCTCATAATCATCCAAGAGTGAAAGTTGAACTTTCGTAAGTTTCAGCATGCAGTCGAAACTGAAGCCGGGCAACGTGTATTACTGTGCTGGGTCCAGGTGATATGTGGTCATGCATATATCCCTGAAATTCTCAAACACGTCGGCGCTTATCAACACATCAACTTTAAGGTACAGATCGCTATAAGCGCCGAGCGTTGAACAGCCGAAATGATCCCAAACCCTGGTCGCATGATCGTAGTCTTCGTCACACACGTGCGTTTCAGTCAGCGCGCTGTAGAACTGGAACTTGTCTGGTAACGATGACACAAGCAATTTATCCCACGAATCTGTGTACTCATACGGATAAACGCCTTTCCGTGTGACCAACTGCATCTCCGACGGATCGAACACTTTCGCGACTTCGCGGAACTTATCAAAGTTCGCGGAGGAGAGGTTCTCCGCCAACTGTGCCAAGCTCGACGCCATGAACCGACATGTGTCTACAAACCTGACGGAGAACGTGTTGTTTATATACTTCGAAAATGAAATATACTTCTCCTCAGTGTTCGCGATTACAGATATTCGATTATTGTCGTCGTTCGCTAAATTTGTGACTATAAAATGTGCGTCATAGTTGGACAGATTATGTAGGAAGCACGGTACGAAATTAGGTGTTTTTAATTTGAGGTTGCACGTGTTACACAATGTTTTTAGAAAACGCCCCGACAAGTGATCGTGATGTGCAGTTTTACAGTTACGCTCGGTAAACGCACCACTGCACAACTCACACAGCGTCTTGCCGTCATGCACGCGACAATCCTCAACACTCATAATTATCGGTACGTTGACTTCTTTATACAATCTGGCTATCCTATCAGCTACATCGAGGACGTCGCGGACAAAACGCTTGGCTACATCGTCTTCGGTCGCCGAGCCTCGGAAAATGACGGGAGCACTCGGAATGTCGAACTGGTCAAATAAATCTATCGGCACACCCTCCGCTGCGACGACCAGGTAACCGTAACTCATTGGGTGGTGTGTATGTATCGCCGTGGTATTAGCACCTTGTTTCCGAGACGTTTTCAGTAATAAGGCTTCAAAGTCTGCGTACACTACAAATGGTAGACGCTCCATCTTACACCACGCCTTGAACTCGAGCGTATCTCCCTCTTTCGGCATCAGAGGCAATACGGGTTTGTGCGCGCCGCACAGCAACCGGTGCTTGGCCAGTGCCCTCTCTCCGTGTAATTTATATTTTAATGGGCGGTCCTCAAAACTGGCGAAGCACCGTTTGCAGTAAAACAATCGATGTTGGTGATTAATTTTTTGCGAACTGGCTAGGCGTGAAAAATTAGAAATGAACGCATAATGATTCTTGTCATACCTCCCGGTAATCAGTAGCAGGTCAAAATGATCTTCCTTTTCTTCAGCCGCGATTCGCAGAGGGTACGCGACAGATTGTGTGGACGACTTTTTATTGTTTTTATTTTTTACGCATTTTCTTACGCCGTATACATTAACGGACGTGCCGGGATTCGTCTTTTCAAATTGTTTTATCTCGAACACCGGAGTGGGGGTTGATAGTGCAGAAAAGTCATAGCAATGTTCTTCCCTCAAATAATTTGCGCCTACTCGCGTGCGATCGCGAAGTATGTGTTTAGCTAGGATCGCCCACTTGAAACATTGCCGGTCAATATTTTGAGGGTTGACAACGGCATTCCGGTTCAGAATACTTTCCGGCAACGGTAAGTACGACGATCCCCCCATAGGCGTATATTCGTACACACCCAAGAGCAATCCGTCGATACACGATAAGGTGAACCCGCTATACTTTCCGGCGTAAGAGTCTTCTTCCCCCAGGAGCCTTGTGAAATCGCGATCGACCAAAGCCTCGACATTACTGTGCACGTATAATTCGCGGGCCGAAGTTTTAAACGCACGGTTTTGATCTGAATTGTGTAAATTTGGTACGACTTATGTGGCCTCTAATTTCAGGTTGTATTTGATCGGGTTAATACGCCCGCACTCGCGTAATTTCGCGATTAATTCGGACTCTATTGAATTTAGGAAAGCTCGTTAACTTGTCACATTATCGATATTTTTCCTAAAATACCACACTATAGTACGATTGAGCGAAGACTCGATCTCAATAAAGCCCGGCCTATTAACCCTTAGCATGCGTGACTTTTTCCGTTTGATGTTTTTCGGAGTATTTTCTGTATAACCAACAAATTCCCCGGTTGGCAGCGGTGAAAGCGAAGGCGGTAGTGCGGCGGTCACGGGGGATCTTGCGTCGAGTTCGTCGACAATAGCCTGTGCGGGTGGTGGGGAAACGATAATCGGTGTGCGGGTGGACAATGACGATGATGAGGCTTGAAGTTGGGGGGTAGGTATGTTCACACGACGGCGGCGTGACGAGATGACCGTCGGAGTCAGAACATCTGGGCGAGCATGCGGTGTAGCGGCGGAGGGTGCCCACATTATGACTTATGTGCGACCTAACATATATTATTAATATATTATTATTTTATTGTTATTAGTATTTATAAGAGAAACAATTATTTACCCATTGCACCACCTACTCGTACAGCATCACGGAATTCAGGAGTGTTTTTTACGATCTCTATTTTAAAAATAATTTAATTAATAACCCCGAGTATTGTCGATCCGAAAAAAACATTGTATGTGTATTTTTTCGAATCGATGAAGAATAATATTCAATGTACTTACTATGACATTTTTGAACGTGGATACTGAGGTTGTGTCGCTGGGTGAACGTCTTGAGGCATATCATGCACGAATTAGTAGATCCATCGTGAGTTTTGGCGTGTCTGTTCAGATCGCGTTTATGTACGTACACTTTATCACATAACACACAGTTAAACATTTTTAAATATTTAATACTAGAGAAGTTATTTTAACAGAGTGAGCGAGGTAATAAGAATGTACACCAGTTGACGTCGAGTTGCACTGACCGTCTGATTTGTAGAACATATGCGCTGGCGGTGGACCCGAATATCGGATGCTGTGGTGGGCGGTCAGGTGGTGAGGAGTATCCGACATTATCTATAAAGGCTGTAGAAATATTCAACCGCTAGTACTAAGTGGCGCTGGGGCATAATAAATTTTATAATTAACGGACGCAATATGCACATCGCGCGATATGTGTCGACTATGATAACGACACCAGCGGTGGTAATAATATTTTGCAGATCTGCCTACGACGGTTAACACTGTTATCTGATAACTGGAGATAAATATTTTAATTTATATTATTATTATCATTATTATTCTGTATATGTATTGCAACGGTCGCTAGCTTTCGCCTTATAATCGACAGTTGCTTACAGACGGTTACACTGGTTAGAAGCGTCTTATTCACGTTTAAACGTTAGCAGTTGGAACGCATTATTTACGGTTTAAAATATTTTTCTACGATTCATTTGCAATGAATATATTTCTATTGCTTTTGGTACATGAGAACTCGGATCCGGAATATCCTCAGTATACAAGCTTTTTATCGAGGTTGACATTCCGAGGTTGATTCGATTCACACCCGGCTCGATCGTGTCAAGATAAATATTCGCTGGCTGAATGCGGATTCACTTATACCGGAACGGGTGACTTGGTTCAATGTCACTACTGCGGATTATTGTTGGGGCAATGGGAGGAAAATGACAAAGTGTGGCAACAACACGCCCTGCACAACCCTAAATGTGTATTCGTATTATTGTATAAAGGCATGGAATTTATTGAAAATGTAAAAAATGAATTTCATCGCAAACGTACTGATAATAGAGACATTCGAGACTGTCGTCGTTGTAAATCAGAACCGTATGATGTTGGTAATAATTGCGATAATAGTCCGTATATGTAAATCTGAATTGTAGGATGTCGTCGGGTGACCTACAGCACCACCACCACCCATGTTCATTATAACACAATAACCTATATAATATGCATGTATATGATATTTATATTGAATAAACATCAAATTACGAGGTATGTCCAGAAAGTAAGTTCCGTTGGGCAATAAAAACATGTAAATGTGTAAATTTTATTATAAATTTTATTTGAATATAAAATACATGTATTACTCTATTTTTCAACATAGTTACCACCATTATTTAAGCACTTATCATATCGAGGTACTAGTTTTTGTATCCCTTCATCATAGAAAGATGACGCCTGTGATTGTAACCATGCGCTAATAGCCTTTTTCACCTCATCATCTTCGTTGAAGTTCTGGCCACCCATAAATGATTTCATGTGTAAAAAAAGATGAAAATCACTGGGTGCCAAATCTGGACTGTAGGGCGGATGATTAAATTGTTCCCATGCAAATCGTAAACGCGATAAAAATAGAAAACGGAACTTACTTTCTGGATATACCTCGTATATTAAACAATTAAACCGTGTTAGTATTTGACTTGATATCCTGGTAAACGAATGTATGTATGTATGCATGTATATATATATTATATATATGATAAGGGTAATATTGAAATATAATATGATAAAATTCGAAAAACCTCATCCGCCCGATTAGCGAATAGATGGCGCCCCCGTCGGTGATAATATAATACTGGTCGAGTGGACGGCGGACGATGAGCCCGCCGCGTCGCGGACAGAGCGCGCCTCGGACGGAGTGGACGCCACGCGGCGAGCGTCTAATGGGTGGGGTGGGGGGTTGATTCGGTGCGGACAACGCTACCGAGGTATGGGCGGGGGTGGGGTGGTGGCGACGCGTGGTTACATGAGCGGGCGGTGAAGCGGGGGGTCAGGGCGATATGGGGCCTAGACACCACGGTATGGGGCGGTGATGACGTAGGTATAGGCAGTGGGAGTGGGGTGGGGGTAGCGCAGACTAGCGCCGTATAGGCTGGGGGGTGGGGGGCGGGGGTAGCGCAGGGTAGCGCAGTATAGGCTGGTGGGTGGAGGGCGGTGGTAGCGCATGGTAGCGCAGTATTGGCAGGGAGGGGGCGGGGGTAGCGCAGGCTAGCGCAGTATTGGCGGGGGAGGGGGTGGGGTAGCGCAGGCTAGCGCAGTATTGGTGGGGGAGAGGGTGGGGGGATATCAAGCGCGGCCAACGTGGCCGAGGTATGGTTGGGGGGTGATGACGTAGGTATAGGTAGGAGGTGAAGCGGGGGTTATCAAGCGCGGCCAACGTTGCCTAGGTATGGTTGGGGAGTGGGGCGGGGGTAGCGCAGTATTGGCGGGGGAGGGGGCGGGGGTAGCGCAGGCTAGCGCAGTATTGGCGGGGGAGGGGAAAATCATAAACGGGCGCTACGGCTATGAACAGGATATGATAGCGTACTCTACCGTTCCGGCGCACATCCTGGGTCAGGAGATCGCTAAACATAGAAGAGGTGGTCGCTGCTCTAGCATGTATCGGCGACGGACCGAATGTCGTATATATATACGACCGTTCGGTTTATCTTATCCTCAGAGGACGTCTTTCTTTCAGACGTATGAATATGCCGTATGAAGATGAGGCGTCCTCCCTTTTTTGAAAAATTTAAAAATCTAACGAAATGTTCAAAGAATTCTGATATTTTTTACTATTAGTTTTTTTTTGTTTATTATTTAAATGCATCATAGTTTTAATAATATTTTTAATTATTTTTGTTTATTAATTTTAAAACCGAAAAGCCAACGTTGACCGTTCCAAATATATTTATTTTTTATTATTTTATTATTAATATTATTATTATCTTTAATCAAAGGCAACCTTATAAAATATGGGTAAGTGGATGTCACTCTACTGTACAATAGGTGACAAATGTGTCACTGTAATGGGTGGTGTTAAATTTGAATTCAATGATATAATATCATTATATAAGAAAAACGATTCTGAGCGAAAACGGTCAGTCAGCCAATGATATTACCAAGTATATCTGATGATATTATTGTGAATAAAGTAATTTATATTTAGCCTATTTACGTGGAGCCTTGTTTTAAATTTTCAATCCTTAGGTATAGAAGTTGAACATTTTATAAGTTTTCAACTATTAAATAATTGTTAAATTTTGTCAAAATTTGAACTTTAAATGCTTATAAAAAAAATTGTGCCTATGTATTTTTAATATTTTTCAACTGCTATTGTAACAATACATCAGGAGCCTTGCATTAAACTTGCACACTTTTTTTACCCAACACATGAAATTTCATTGATATTTTTAGAAAAAAAAACTAAAAAAATTGAAAACTGACAATGTCCCTAAACAGCTCAATAAGAGTCAAATTATTTTCAAAATCTAATCATGTATAGAAAATGCTAATATAAACATTCAGTGAAATTTTCAAGTATTTACAGTCATACGATTTTTAATTACAACAAAATAAGAAAATCTCTACATGAGAAATCGAGTGAATATCTAATGTTGTAAACATTTGAATTTCAAACGCTCATAAAAATTTAATTTGAATTTTTTATAGACATTATTTTGGTTGATAAAGGTAGATAATCTTATAAGGAATCTTGTATTACATTTTTAAATCTTAGATTTAAAAAGAAAAAATTTTATGAATTCTTAACTCAAAATAATTTGCTAATTTTCGTAATTTTTCCATATTTTGTTAATTTTTAAACTTTAAATGCTTATAAATAAAACTGTGACTAAGGATTTTTAATATCATTGTAACAATACAGTAGGAGCCTTGTATTAAATTTTCAAGCTTTTTTACGCAACAAATAATGTTTTATTGACATTTATAGAAAAAAAAAATAATAAAATTGGAAACCGAAAATCTCCCTAAACAGTTCAAAACAAATCAAAATATTTTGAAAATTTTATCGTGCATAGAAAATACAAATATAAACGACCAGTGTAAATTTCATGTATATACGTTCATTTGTTTTAAAGTTACACCAAAAACCAAAAATCGATTTTGTGAAAAATCGATTTTGCGTAAAAATTCCTGTTTTTTCTTAATTTTTATGTTGTTTTTCATGGTGATTTTGAAAACTACTGAGAAATTTTAAATTTTGACCTCCTCAATATACCAACAATATTCACTTTCCCATCGAATAAGATACTGAAGTTTAAAATTGAAGCATTATTATTCGACTACTTATCGTGTACACAGACACAAAACAAAATATAAAAACACACATCATTGTAAAATCAATACATTCATCGTTCCACTCAGAATCTAAAATAAAAATGTTGTTGGAAATGTGTTGTTTTTAAAGGACCGAGACAAATAAGTCCATTGGTCCTTTAGGGGATGGACTTAAAAGACCCATTGGTCTATTACAGCAAATTAATTTGTTTATTTTAAATAGTCATGAAATTGTTGTTTTTTTATTTCTTACATTTACTTAAAAATAACGACCACTTCAAATTTAATAATTAATATTTTAACTGACTGTCGTCACATTTTATTTAAATTCAAAAATTACGGATCTAAACTTGAAATTGGTCAATTTTTTTTATTAACTTGTTAATTGTAAATTAATGGTTATATGTAAAATATTCTGCTATAAAAGTATACGTCATCATTGAAAAAGATAATTTTTTTTATTTTATACTTTATAGTATACAAAAAAATTCATATGTATTTGAAAGAAAAAAATTAAAAATAAGTATAATATATAACAATTTTTTATTTCATATCAACAACTCCTTTTGTTCATCAATGGATCAAATGGAGCTTTTAAGTCCATAGAACTAATATACTGAAATCAAATACCAAACGCACATTTTATCATGTTTCAATGATACGAATTGGTTCATTAGATGTTTACGATAATAACAACATCGACTACTTATAGTGTTTAGCAGTGAGTTTTCATGCGGTAGTTTACTAATAACTATTTTTAGAAAAATGGTAAACAATATTTGGACACAAATTATGTTATATAAATTTATGAATACAGCGTTATCTATTACGGTGTGTCATAAATTCACTTTATATCATCCTCTCATTGTACATTGGTTTCCATTCGTCGTCGTGAACTTAAAGTTGCCTATCCACACTAATTCGGGCGTATATGTAAATTTACTTACTCACAAATTAACAGGCATAACGTTGTTCTCAAACATCACCGCGTGGTTCTTCGAGAATTCCATCCTCTTTCATGTACATATAGTGAATATATATTAGTATCAAGGTGACTTCTGACCACAATCAATAAATTTCAAAAATACGATCACATTTAAAAAAAAATAATTTTAAGTTTAATAATTTGCGAAATGTATTAGAATAACGCTAAATAGCTGATTATCTTATAGAAAAAAGTTCATAATATTTTCATTTTAACACCTGGTTTTGAAACAAAAATTCTCGTAGGTTCTTATATCTCAAAAATATACATTCCAAAACATTTTCAAGTTCAAATTTGGGGTTTGATATTTTCAAACGGTCATAGCAATATGACTATTTTGTTGTATAACACTAAAAATATTATTTGTAAGAACTTGAAGATTTTCATTACTAGGTGTCTATGCATACTGTTCATTAACTCTATACAATGAAATATGTATTTATATGGTGGAACTATAAACTGTTTAACGGTACGTTTTTAATGAAAAAATTGAACATATAGTATTTTTTTGATTAGTGTTCCATGGCAGTAGAATAATATTAAATAACAATATTACAGTAGAACTTCCATGTAACGGTCACCGAAGGGACTATTATTTGAGGTGGCCGTCCTACGGAGGTGACGGAATAGAAGTGCAATACTTCCAGATGACCGCTATATAGAGTATATAAAAAAACTAAATAGGTACATAAACAATCATTTTCAAAACCATTTGCACACAACATAATTGATATTATTAATTGATTTGGACATTTTATAGTTTTCATTTCATCCATACCGTTGGATTACCATAGTTCTAAAACCGTATCTTTATTCTTTATTAAATCGGTAGCTTGAGTTTTCCCTATTCGAAATTTATCTGTGAGAGCACGCGTGTTCACATTTTCTTTTTCATATTTTAACAGCTTCATTTTTCTGCTACAGTTAGGTGTTTTCGTTTGGACGTCATCATAACCACGCACTTCATTACATTTTCAACTGAAACTGACAACTAATGAAACATAATAAAATACACAGAGCCGGCGTGTCCATAACGTTATTGTAAAAGTTCGATAAGATAACTACTATAAACTGCTATAGATAATTTGGGAAAATCGTACATATGCACATATTATTTTCTATTATTTATCTTATAATTTTACCGTTATTTTGAGTGCCTGATATATAGAGGTATTATAAGGTGATTCCAGTCGTTCAAAAAAAAAAAAAAACGTTTTTAGACCATCCACTTTGATAAGATTTCGAGACTTTAGAAGGTTCAATTTTAATGCTGTAAAAATAATAACATTTCCTAACATCTCCTCAAGAGAATAGTCGGAGTTTTTTTTAAAGTTTTAACCTTTGACAAATTTATAATATTTACAAATTTCAGTTTTTACAACATTTTTGTTCAACTTTATGTATTGAAGAAATGAATATTTCTAATCATGTCTTCGACGGTTCTTTAGAGGACGTGTTAATAATATTGCTAGGATTGTTACATAATCAAAATAGCACTAACCTAAGTCTCACAATCTTGTCACAGCCAAGGTAGTTTTTAATCGAAAAGTAACCGTATACTTTTCAGTTTTTACTATTTTAACATGTGCCTGCGAGTGCGAGGACTTCGGTTCTTAGAATGTGGATACGGGTTGCGACGCGTTGACATCCACTGAAATATGTCATACACACTAATGTTTATTTACACTCGCACACATTGACATAGCCCGATTGTACTTGGCACGTAATTTGCCTAATTATTACTCCTTAGAAAATAACCGGCTGGAACCCACTTAGGACCTGTATTACAATAGTTAAACTAAGGTTAAACCGCGGAATTTGGGCGGTAAAACCAGTGGGTTAAGCGTAACCGAGGTTAATACCGTTACATACAGGTGACCGTATTGTAGAGGTGACCGTTAACGGAAGTGTATTATAAAATATTTTACGTCAAACTATGAATGGCACATCATGAACGATGATTTATAATGTGGAAATACGCGTGGTTTAAAGCAATTTCATGTATTTAAGTGGTTGATTTATTATAAATGGCACAAAAATAAACGCGTACAGAACACTCAATAATAAAAACAATTGTTAAATAAAATATAATGAAAACGTCTTAAGTATATTAAGTAAGTATAACCAGTGTGATCTTTTTTTATGATTAACAAAATTCTGCGGGTTTGAGTATATTCAAAAGAAAATAAATAATACAAAAAAACATCGTTGAATGATATTTCACTCACTGATACCAGGACAAATAATATTATAATAATTCAAAATACAAAACAATAATAAATCAATAAATGATTTAAAAAAAAAAAATAATACAATGCCTGTAATTAACAATCATAGTTATTGAGATCACAACCTGCCGTGGAAACAATCTAACAAATATGAACCTATTGTTTGATACACGTGATTTCGAACGCTTATCAAACCATGCGATTCGTCTGGATAAGTCTGTAAAAAAAAATATATTCATTAGTATTTTATCATTTATTTGGAGAACATTATTTTACTTTAAATTGTATACAAATAAACATAATTTGTATGTTTATTTTATTTTTATTTTTATGAGGATAAAAAAAAATTAGTAATCTGTACTATTCAGCACAAAAATTGTATGTTTTGACAGTACAAGAATAAAGGGGGATGGAGTGCCGAGCGGACTAAGATGTCTTAAGGGCGGCACTTCTCTTCGGGCAGTCATAGTCACGGTGTCTGGAGAGAGGCTGCCACCTCCATCCGGGCATGGCAGATACCTACAGGTGCCCATTAGAAAATTCTGCTAAACTAACAAACACACGTGTTTAAACCTACAGTTAAAAACTACCCATTGGCCTAAGTTGACGCTGGTTAATTAATAATAATAAAAAAAAAAAATACAATGAAAATAGTAATAAGAAGCCTCATATATTTACTGACGGTAATTAAAAAATATAAATATTTTTCCAACACCTATATTTAGCTCCAAAAAAGCGCCAAAATATTTTTAAAATTTTATCATGTGTGGAAAATTAACATATTATAATAATTTGGTGAAATTTTAAAGTTCTACGGATATTTAGTATTTAAGTTAAACCATAAAAACTAAAATAATTTTGTCAAAACTGGTTTTGTGTAAAGATCCTAGTTTTTCATAAATTTTGTTTGAGTAAAATATGAATTTATTGGTCATTGGAATTCTAAATGTACATCGGAAATACCAAAAAAGTATTTTAATTCAAGTATTTGAATGTTTATCAAGCTGTAGTATGTAGGCTGATAAACCGCCTGCGTTCTGAATCGTTTATAGTATCATCCAATGGTTGATCATATTTAATTCAAATTTAATACATAAATTACAGTGCCCTGATCATCAATAACGAGGTACACTCGACACTTAGACAACTGTAGAGTACTGCAGCTGAGTAGATATATAATGCACTTACTTGTTGTCTGAAAAGTATAACTCTTCGTTCCAGTTCATAGGAAAGCATCATGGATTGTTGGTAATGGACGTTGTCATCATACGTGCCGTGTATAACCATATATTTCTTGCCACGAAGTTTCTCAGCATGTGTCAATAGACTCGCGTTTCTGTATCCACTCGTGTTGTCTTGAAGTAAGCCCAAGTAACGTTCTGTGTATATAGAGTCTGAAAACGCGTAATGGTATTATAATTAGGTACACGAATCCAAATGAAATTTAGTCAAATAAATATGTAGGACGTAACACAAAAACAAAATATATAAATAATTAAATAATATACATATTAATTTATTATATAGGATACAATTATACCATAGTATATCCAGTCGGTGACAGGAGCGACGGACAATCCGCATTTGAACACGTTTTTGTCGTCTTTAGTCAAAGCCATGGCAGCTGTGTAACCACCATAACTCCAACCCCAAATTGCTGTTTTAGATTTGTCAATGAAGGAAAATCGTTCCTGAAGATAGCTGTAAACCAATATTATTATTTTTTTAAAATCTATTATTCAATCACATATTGAATGAAAATGAAAAACACATGTAACTCTTCGACTCGTCTATTATAACACTATTTCTCTCGTACTTATTGAATGTAAACTAGTCGTATTCGGTCTCAATAATTATCGAAATTAAAATAAAGTGTTCAACCATTGCCATGGCAAATGTTAATGCAAAAATCGGATATATAATTTACATATTTCTTACTATAATTATTTTATTGTATTATAGTCGACCGTCAGTTCTGTCTTTTAAAAGTTCGACTGCGTACGAAAAAACACTAAGGCCGCATTCAATACAACTGTTCGATAAGACTGTGGACGGAACTCAGGTTTTTAATTATACAATATAATTTTTGGAAAAGACTACCGGACGCATCCGGGCTACAAAAAACGTACAAATTAAAACTCACCCTGGACATCCTTTATATTAGGGCGCTTACCAACTATCTCTTAATTTCAAAAATATCATTCACTTGAATTGCCTCATATTTTTAATATTTTAAATTATTCAATAAAAACAACGATAATAAATTAATAATAATTTCAAATAAACTGGAGGCAATTCGAGTAAAAAAAAGGTCACCTACCTAAATTTAGGAGGTAATTTGAGTGTCGCCCTATATTATTACAGTCGTCGGTCTTCGAGTAGGAGATCCATCTTTTATTAAATTATTATTTATAAATAATAATTGTAATTACATTATAATATTATATGGGAAACTGTTTACCTCGCGACGAATATCTGGTCTTCGATTTCGTAGGTACCCAACTTCAGGTAGTTGGCAAACGTATTTCTATTACCTCTTCTTCCTGACCCACGGCCGTCGATTTGAGCAACGATCACATTTTTGCTTGAACTAAAAAACATGTTCCATTCCAACGAAAACTTGTTGATAACCAAATTTGATCCTGGACCAGCATAACTAAACATAGTATATTAATATAGCATCAGTTTAACGATAGTTATAGACAAAGGTTTTAGGCAAAGGTTGGGAAGTTAATGAAAATAATTAACTCAAGTTAAGCTAAGTTAATTGAACACAAGTTCGTTAAGTTATACTTCATAGTTAAAATAATAATAAATTATTAATTGATTAAGTTAAAAGTTAATACCGATTGGAAATAATACTAACTTACAACTTAGGTGGTAATTCAGTTCAAAGAAAATTAATCTACATTTTTAATTGAAACCTACGTGGTGGATCACATAATTAGTATTTTGTGCATATCTGCATAATAATTATATTATTATTTTATCAAGAAACAACAGAAATTATAATACCTATTTATTATACAACTATAATAGTACCAGCCTATTAGTTATTTTTTATTTTAAATCGTGTGTACAGTACCCAGCAAATGTTAATGTATGAAACCAAAACTATCAAAAACATTTTTAATTTTAACTTGATATTAACTTAATATTAAATTGTTTTTACATTAATTGAAAAAATAGCTAAGTTATCTCAACAGTTAAACTATTAAGATATAGTTAACTTTTTAACTCAACTTATACTTTCTTAATACTTAATGCCCATCTTTGAGTATTATAGAGCGCTTTGATACGTATGATACATTGTGTATATGAGATAAGTCAATCGGTCACTTACGTGTTGACCAACAGAGGATACTTGACGTCCGAGCTTTCGTCGACGGCCGGCGGCAGTATTAGACGGACGCGAGCCTTGAAGTCGTTACCGATGGGTACGTCGATGAATGACACTCGGGGAAGAGTGATAGGAGATATTAAATCTTTGAGTTGTTCGTTCGTTTCCCAGTCCAAAGCCTTTTCACCAGTCTTAATAATAATAAAAAAACACGTATTGAACAATATTAAAGTAACGATAACATAGTATTATTTTAAAAATAAAATTGTTTGTATTGTGAATGTTATAATTTTTATCAATTCAAAATAGAACGATATCGGCTATAGTTTTTATTTTGGTTGAATTAATAAATCATGTTGTCATTTAGAATAATGTGATTCATTTTTTTTTATATGTAGGATATGAAGAGTAAAGACAATTTCTATAATAGAAAAAAGTTCTTCAATCTTTAACTTTAAGGTTGATTTTTGGTGGAAAATTGGATGCATTTGGTACTTATTGCATTTGGTAGCTACAATTATTCACCATGTTAAGTACCATGTTTATATCTAGTGACAGTGGCGTACGCAGAGGGGGCTTACAAGTTGAAGCCTCCCTCCCCCCCCAACCAATTACCCTAATTCCGATTTCATTTTTGATTTTGTTTGCGGTTTCAGTTTTTAAATGGTTTCTAAAATCAGTTTCAAGGCCTGGACTATTTACGTTCATTCTTAGTTGAGTCATTTTTTTGAATCGCCAGATCGAGCGTTCGAATCGCCTTTTGTGTAATTTAAATTTTTCAAAATGTCAAGATACAAAGATTTTCAAAAAATATCGTTTTTAAAATTTAATTTTCAGTTTCTGTTTTCAACAATTATAAAACCTACCGGTATACAGTTTTTTCAAGTTTCGGTTTTGAAGTTAATACCGGTTTCCAATTATTATTTTCGGTTTTGGTAGTGATTTTATTTTCGGTTGCGGTTTTATAACGGTTTATACAGGTTTCTGAAATTAGTTTTGAAACCAGGTTTAACCCCTGGGTAAAATTCCCTTAGAAAATGACCATAAATTTTTTCAATTCTTCTTGAGCAAACAAAAAATTTTACTTTAAGAAATAAACGCGATTAGGTACCTAATTAACGCACCAACTTATTATTACTATATGAGTCCTAGACACACAACAGCCGTTATTCACATAGTTGATAGATAAATAGGTATACGTTATCGACGTATCGATATCATCGAATATTAATAATATTATATAAAATATACAAAATAAATGGTGAGAACCAAATTTCTGGAGCTAATATTTCGAACTATCAATTAAATTTAATTTAAAAATGTATATTATGAATAAATATATTTAATAAAAACTAATAAGATGACTTAAAAGTTACAAAAATTCTCTAAAAACGCCAAAACTAATACCTAAAGATTCAAAATAAAAGTTTAATAAATGTATAAATACATTATTACTGTCTGTGGTGTTATAAGATATAAAATTTTATATTAGACTTCATACTACCAAGAAATAATAATATAACCATATATTGAGCTTATACCGTTTTAAAAATTTTGACTTCTGGTACGTTTGGACCAGAACATATGAGCGCATAATAATCGACTTCCGCACTCATCTCCGCTTTGTGATTTTTACATTCCGTCTTGCATGACATACATTCTGGTGAATTTTGTTCTTTAACCAACACCCGGTACAGATACTGTTCTTCGGGATTTTCTTCCGTGTTGGCCAAATAGTAACTATAAGAAAAGACAACATTATGTATTATAATAAATTGTTATTATTGATATACGCTTTGATTTAGACACCTAATACAGTATTATTATTATTATGTCTCAGGGTAGAGACTCAAATTTACGTTAACAAGAATATGGAACCATCTACATTGGACATCATTTTAGACAAGGCCCCAACACTGGGAGGGGAGTGGGCACCAGATTACAGAGGCCCGTTGAAATGAATTTGCATTTTTTTTTAATTTTGATAAAAATTAAAAATACTTATCTTATGTTAAAAAATATTTTATGAAGTATAAGACATTTTGATATTTTAAGCTATGGGTTAACCACATTGATCATCTAGAAATTATCGTGTATGACTTAGCGGTTCCCAAACTTTTTTGACTTTAAGGTCATTGACCTAAGGTTGTTTAAGGGCACCCTTCCTAAGTCGTAGCATAACTAATCATAAGAAATAGAAAAAATAAATAAAAACCAAACAATTTTAATGGTCAGTGGGTAATATGAAAATATGTATTTAATTTAAATGATACATAATTTATACATTTTTATTCACACAATAGTAATTGTTTCCATCGCAGTCATCGTCAGGTTTTCAAATATATTTTTGACAATATAAAATTATAGAGCAGCACGGCACCCCTGTAATGACAACGAGGTGCACACTTTGAGAACCACTAGTGTATGTGACACCCACTTGTAATGGGTTGTATCTTATTATTGAAAGTGTTGTGTAGGGCATTAGGGCCCGAAAAAACATTTAGTACAGGAGCTCAACATTTCAAGTGGGGGGCCTGATTATAGTTGAAATCATGTTAAAATATTTAATTGACACTGCGCATTATAAATATATTTTTTATTTGAAGAGCAGGTGCAATATAACTTAATGTATGACCTTTAACCGGACAATATTGCAAGTAATGTAATATTTATTTTTTCCTCACTTTGATTAAAACTTGGTTGAATAAAAATATCAATAAAAAAATACATGTAAAATATTATTGAAAAAACGGCAACAGTTACAAATACTGCAGTGTATGGTTTTGTAATCATTGAGATTTGAAAATCCAAAATATTCGGTTACTGCCTAGATAACTACTACCTACTAGTTGTATTTAAAAAATCTCTTCACAAACTAACGCAATAGTTTGAGCTTGTCGCTAAAAAAATCTCAGTTTATTTACATGTAATTTGACTGGACGTCCCATTTCAGAAGTTCGAGGACTTCGAACTTGCCACTTGTTACTGGAGTCAGTTTTCCATCGGATTCCACCACGACCAAGTGCTTGAAATCATCTCCGTTCGATTGTCTCACGGGATAAATTATAGCCAGGCGGTGTCCTTCGCCGACCAATGGTATTTGCGTGAAATCCAACCATCCACCGGGTTGACCAAAAGTCACTACCTGTTAGGAAAGAGAATCAAACATTAGTGTTTAAAATATAGTGGTTACCTAGTACATATTATAGTTATTTTGAAATATATAACAATGAGTAATAATACTGCCGACTTTATTGGAACGGTTTCAAACTTAAATTTAATATAACACAATATTATGTTATAACCAGGGACTGGGACTGAACCTAAAAGAACCGGAACCGGAACCGAAGCCTTTATTTTAATAAATAAAGTACCGGATCATAACTGAAATTTTTAAATTAAAAAAGTACTTTTAGGTTCAAAAGTAAATTTATTTTATTTATCATAATTTAAAGGTATAACTGTTTTGTGTACCAAAATTATTTGGAACCGATACCTTTCTTTTTAAAATCAGAACCTAACTGGATAGTTATTTTATTTTTGGAGAACCAGTACCAGAACCGATACCGATATATTCAATAGATTCCAGGCCAGAGGGTTATAACATCCCGATTTTAAGAATCATGGCACATATTTTATTTGTTTACTTACTCTGACTGCCTAAACTAATAGCAAACTATTATGATATTTATTTAAATTTTTCTTTTTTATGGACTACATTATTATGGTTATTTTTGGTTTATTATACCTTATGGCTTATATGATTATTATGAAATACCTTACGGCGTAAATAACATATTATACTAATATTGATTTTCTATACACAATAAAATATTTTCTAATTATTTAGACTAATTTTAACCTATTTCAAGTGCGGGTAAATACTTTTTAAATGGATCTGGAATAAAATATTTGAATACTTATGAATTATAATAAATATTATTCCAAATACTTGTAAAATATTTTTTGGTTTAGATATTAAAAAATTATATTCGTGTTCGGGAAAATTCGATATTATAGAAAAATATATTTTATTCGTTTAAAAAACTAATAATTTATGGTTTGTAACAATAAATTATATTAAAATAAAAAAATTAACTTTAAACATTAAACATTAAAAGTATTCTGAATACAGCAATAAATACTTTTGAGAAACAGTAGATATACTAATTCGTATAAATTACCTATAATAATAGTACTATTATAATAATTATTGTACACATAATAATTTATATTATGCGATGTTTTTGACAAAAATTAATTAAATCTTCTATAGTATTTATAACAGAAAAAATGTATTTTTAATATGCTTAGAAAAAAATGCCGAACACCGTCTTTGCTCAGAACCGTTTTTATTTTTCTACGATTTTAACGATGATTGAATTCAAATTTAAATTTAACACACCCATTATTACAGTGAACTACTTACGACGAGGTCCACTTGAAACCGAGGTATAAAATAGCACAGTGATTTACTAAGTTTTTCTTATTTTATTTGAAGCGCAATCTTTATATTATTTACTTTAATCAGGCAATAAATATGTGACAACATTTTGAATTCGAGTAACCACTAGCTTTCATTGACATAACAAAGGTATTATAGATATCAGGCGCGGATCTAGAACATATTTACGGGGGAGGGGGGGGGGGGGTATCATAAATAAAATTTCAGCCTAAGTCTGATAAAAACATTATACATACTATGTAAGCTAATAGGCAAATATTATTATTTAAATCCCAGATGGCGACCGATAAAAACGGACACGGCCGAAAAGCTATCGGCAAAACATTGCATTTTATGCATTTACCGAAAATAGATATAATACAAAATTCATCAGTCTACGGGGGGAGGGCAAGGCCCTTTGCCCCCCCCCCCTTGGATTCACGCCTGATAGATATTATTAGATTTATTTATTTGAATGCCTAATATATATCTCTAAGGTTATTATTATTAGTCATTAGATCTTCTTGCCACTTAAATGTTTTGTTTTTATCAATAATAAATATAATATAGGTACCTATGACATAAAAAATATGTTTTCTTATTTTAAAAATGTGTTCAATAATAAAATATTTGTTGGTTTATAATTTTCAGCAGGTGAGTCTTGTCCCACACAGTTAATTGTAGACCTGCTACACATATTGCGTAATTTTGCAAAATACCCTAAGTTAATAAACGATAATAATATAATCAACCTTTTATATTCTAATTTAAACTCTTAGCTTAATTAGTCAATACGTATACTGTATACACACATATTTTGTTTTACATTGAACATAATATATAATATTATGTACTCTTGTACTCGTGTATGCATTATCACAAAAAAACCGCAATATTCATTATACTTGTTTGATAAAAACAAAATAATTTGACAATATTATTAAGGTTCTGTGTAGTAATGTTTATTCGCGCACTTAGTGATATTTTCCACCAAAAACACTGAATTAATTATTTTCATAGCACCTATTTCTAATTGGTATTATATTACAATAATTTCTTTAAGCTGTATGTTTTATGTTTTATTTATATATATTATTACTAGGATAATAACTTAATAAATTGTATTAATTAATTAATTATAATTTTTTTGTATTACATTTTTTGTCAACAAATCTTATTTAAGTGTGTTTATTATTTTTATTAGAATTTAAATTTTTTATTTAGGTATGATTTTTGTGAAATATATTAATACTACCTATATTGCATTACATAATTGGTTACATTGTATTATCCATAAATGTATAATAAGTTAAATGGGACATATCTATATTATATTATAATGTTTCAATAAAATTGAATGCACCCATCATCATAGCTCTAAATTATGATTAGTTCACTATTGATTCAGTAAATGTTTTTTGATTGTTCATAAAACTTAAAATTAATATTATAAATTATGTTAAATAAAGATTATACGATTATATTATAACCTGAAAGTATAGAGTTCGTAAATTCGTTCACCACAGCTGACTTTACAACTTAAATAATAGCTTGTATAATTAGTAATAAAAATTAAATTAAATGTATTTTCATTATTTATTGGTGATTTCTATTATTTTAAGTTTTTTTCAATTATTTAGATAAACAATATTTTCGGGAAATTTATTTATAGTTTAAACAACATCTCCCAATTTTTCAGGAAAAACTCCTGTTTTACAGATTTATTTTTTGGAATTGTATCATAATTTATGATAGTAATATTATTATCTGAGGCTTCTAACCTTTTAGTTTGATAATAGCTGGTAATTTCCCTATAAAATTAAAATTAATAACACAAAATTGGTTCTGCCGAACACAGATTTCCTTTGTTGTACGTTGGTAAGACGGAGACAACACAATACTCATGTGGTTTTGGCATCCACTAAATATTGTCGATAACACATAATATCAATTTAAATATTATTTTATTTTATAAAACTTACGTTAACACTTTCTGCAGAGTCGACCACGGAATAATGAACTAAATATGATTTGTTCTGTATTCGGTTCATCCACATTGCAAATAGGTTTGTATCATCTGACCATACTACCGTATTCAGAATAATATTTTTAGTGACTGAACTGCAATTCAAACATAGAATTAAATTTAAAAGATAATTTATTTCTCTACATAAAATCAATAAATTGTAAACAAATCACCGCCAATATTATTTTTGCTATTACTTTAAGGTAAAATGTAACGCAATAAGGGAATATTGACAGAAACACGTATTTTATAAACAATATAAAGATTATTGACAGAAGCACGTATTTTATAAACAATATAAAGATTATTGACAGAAGCACGTATTTTATAAACAATATAAAGATTATTGACAGTGGCGTGTACAGGATTTAATTTCGAAGGATGTTTTATAAATCCCGAGTTGGGATTCCCGATGACAGTTTAATTATTAATAATAACGATTCCACACATACATACTTTTATTTTCAGCGAAGGGTTGAAAACCTACCCCCTCCCCGCACCATTATATAAGTATATGTTTATTATTAATATTATTTAATAGTTATATACCCAAATATTTGAAAATAAAAATAAAATTTGTTTTACGTGAGTTGATCCATTAAGGAAACGTATTATTATATCCTCACTCGTCAGTTGCAGAACTTAATCAAAATTCAAAATTACATACGGAAATAATAAAATATATGGCTTGGTGGTTCTACAGTTGCGTTGTATAATATAACAACTGTCAGCTGTTTTACAGTTGACAATACATTTTATCATGCTAATTATGTAGGTACCTACTGTTGAATTTGGTCGTATAACCACTTAAGACGTCGTCCTCGTCGGAAACCGAATCAAGAATAGCAAACAAATTATTTATACCTACATATTATTATACCAAACGAGATATTTTACACTGACGATTCACTTAAAACGTATGTCTTATCAACGCGATTATTTGTTATTAGGCGTTATAAAATATGTAAATTCACACGTTCATAAAACCATCGGACGCAATCGAGTTCTGTTTTTATTTGGGTGTGTTCTTCGTTTAAATAGGCACACATATATACAGGGTGATTCGCCAAGTACGCTACCCCGTTTTTTCTTTAATAATGAATTTATTCAAATTCTGATTTTTGAAATTTTTAAATACAATTAAATACTAAACTATAATTGTTAAACTATATTGAGATTGCTTGTTCTACTATTAAGGAGTACCCTGTGGCAGACTTAAGTATTTAAAAATATGAGAACCACCGTTTTTCATTTTGTAAATTATTTAGTCGATCATTTTTGTTTTAAATGTTGATGTACCTAATTTGAAATTAATATCACCGTGATTTACCAAACACACTCACTCCCTTTTTACTTTAATAATGTTAAATATATAATAGAGTTATGGAATTTGTAAGTAGACTTTAATACCATATTGTTATTAAATTATTGATGAGATTGTTTGAATTGGGTAGGTAATTAGCATACTTAAGTATAAGGAGTGTCCCGTGGTGATGGAAAAATTTCGGTTTTTCAAATGAGAACCACCTTTTTCTACTGTAAAATATAAAAAGGATACATTTTATGAAAATGTTGATGTACCTACCTAATTCGAAAATCAAACGAGCAGTTTTTCAGTTACTGAAATGTTAATGTTATAAAAACCATATTCTTTAAAAATGGATTTACAAAAATACAAAATAGATTATGTAATATCGGATTTATTATACTTGGATCATTTTTAGAAATAATAAATGCCGATTGATCAAATAAATAAATATTAATTACTAAAATGTTTAAATCACCGTAATATATCCTGTATATCTTCCAAACCTATTTTCATGGACCTATAATTACATTAATACACAACGTTAAATACCTAACTAAAAAACCTCTCATCCGAATACAGATTTTTTTTCATACGTAAACCTTAACAGTACAGTTATTCACAAAATAATTTATAGTATAAAAGGAGAGTTATTATTTGAAAAACATAAGATTCCACAAGCCCCTTCTAATAAGCAGTACAAAAAATCCCTATAATTTGAACATACAATCTTCATCTATATTATATAAAATGTCCTGCAAAAATCAGATTTTTTAATAACTGTATCATTAACAAAAAAAGGTGAGCATGCTTTATGAATTACTCTGTATACAAGGTGTAACAGAATGATCTGACAAATGAAATAATTAACTTTTTTCTTAATTAATACTTCTACTTTTTTGCCATATACATTTTTAATTTGTTCAATCTATATAAAATATCTTAACAATAAGCACAATAGATGGAGTGATCAATAAGTGGGCTTGATTGACTCGATTGAAGGAACTATTCAATTATAGGATTCATGTATAAATATTTTACAAAAATTGTTTAATATAGTTTATAGAAACTTGCTCTATAAGAACAATATCATTTTTTTTAATAGATACCCAACTTACTGAAAATAACGATTGAAAAACATAGTTAATTTTTTTTTTTCGAATAATTTTAAAATAGCCAATGATATGTAAATCTATTGTCTTGAAACATGTTTATGGTAAAAACGTTTACTTAAGTCAGATATTTTGTTATTTTAAAATATATCAATATATTTTGTTTAGAGTACTTACCTAACTTACCTAAATTAATTTGAGACGAAATAACTTTTTTTCAAATATTATTTTTGGAAATTTTCAGACATAAAAGCAAATCTTAGATTAAAAAATTACCCATATAATTTTCATAATTTTTTCATACGGTTAACCGAAAATCTAAATTTTTCATTTTCAGGTATTTCTGTTACACCCTGTATATATAATATTATAAAGCGAGTACCTTAAATAATTAGGTGTAGGTACGATTGTTTGAATAAGCAGTCCGATTATAACCCATATTCATTTACATACCTGTACGCACGCATATAAAAGTCTATATTTTGAGTAACTAAATTCGGTCGTTGGCGTGCTAATTTACCACTATTTGTACGCCAATATTTATTATAGCGATACAATCGCGCGCACTCCAATATATAACTACAACTGTAAGGACAAAAATATTTTCGCTTCATCACCGTGGACTTCTGTAACTATATTATTATTATATTATTAAGGCTCCCTAATGTAATTTCGTTCTCAAAACTACATTCCGAAAAGGGAATTAAAATGGTCCTGTCCTGTCAACTCCAAATTTGATTATTACTATTTTAATAAACAAAAGAAAAATGTTCTACAGTCCGCGTAGTTGAACTCGTTTCTCAATTTATTTAACTTCGAACTTTATAGTAAGTACCTATGTCGTTAATATAAAAACAGTTTTAAGGTTTTATTTTACAATTTATATTATCCACTATTATTTTAAACAATTTAAAATATCGAAGATCATTGCGAGCTCCAGAAAGTCTCTTCTTTCAGACTAAAAAAAAACAGTTATCAAAATCCGAGTCCCAAAAATCCCAAAAAATTATGTTCTGAACGCTACTCCACTTATAAAATATATACATATTATGTTATCAGACTCAATACTTACGTCAGTTCTTTTGGTGGCTCGATGTGTATGGGTTCAGGTTTTTCACCGATCACGTCCAGACGTTGAACGAACAATTCTACCTTCGGGTTGTGAACGCCGACCTACGGATTGAAGAAAAAAAATAGGGAGAGTTTATTTTTAAAAAAGTATAATAATAATTTGAAAAATGAATATTATAATGACAATAATATGATGTGGCCCGTGAATCGCGTGCACTACAAAGTTGTTAAATATACATGCATTTATGCCAGGCAAAATATGCAAAAATATGCAATTAAAAACAGACTGTACAAAAAATACTCTATATGATTTTTTTGTTCTTAACAATAACGACGATTAATCTTAGGCCGTCACATGTATGATGGTCAGAAAATAAAATACTAAAAAACAGAATTAACTATTATCTTTATATTTACTAAAATAAAATATTTATTTTTAATAAGATCACGTCATATTATTTTCATATTTTATTGAATAAAATTAAGATATTTTTAGTATTTACATAATGATAATAATATTTTATATACTTAACCACTGATAGAAATTTACGAATCCCTGGCGTCTAAAACTGTGGTCGTAATTTTCTTTACATATTTTTTATGAGTATGAAAATGGAACATATTTTTAAAAACAAGGCAAATTAAGCGTCCCGAAAGCTTTTGTTAGAACAGCAAGATGGACTTGATTTATAACTTTCTCATATAAATCGGGATTTCTGGTGACCTTGATCACGTGATTCACCGTAAATAACAATACAAATAAAGAGTTCCATTAATTTACAATTTGTATGGATAAAAAATCAAAAATATTTAAATATTATTAGAATGCGAATAAAGCATGAGGTATATTCCCAAAGAATTGATAAAATCATGTTATTTTCATATTTTTCTTAGAAAATCTATTAAATATTTAATAACATGCAAAATAAGATTTCGTAATTGATTTATAAATAACACAAAAAGGATTTTGAACAAAACCATTATATAATTTGGCAAAAAAAAAAACGTGCATGTGCATTAAAATATTAAAGTATCACACCCCCCCCCCCCCCCCTGATGATAATAATATTAAATCCAAAAAACTGACGCTAACCTTCGGGTAGTGAATACTGACGATACTCGGGTACTGGTAAGCTAGGTTTCCCGGGAAACCGTACACAGGTATTTGCATCATGGGCACCGACGAGTCGTTGAACGACGCGTACGCCACTCGGGTTCCTTGTTTTGAAAACCACGTGGCGCTGTTTGAACTAAATATTTCCTCTGTGAACGAAAAATAATGACAAACACCCATTAATAAATAATAATAATAATAATAAGCAGTATATTATTATAATATTTTACACGGTGCAGTTCCATTAAGAATTTCCATAAAGAACATATTTTGTCACTTCGCGGGTTTCGGCTGTAGCGCGATCAATCAGCATAATAATAGTTGTCAAATAAAATTATGTTAATTATGCAGTGGGGTATAAGTTAGTTTTTTAAACTTTTCAAATATCTAACTCAGCGAAAATGATATATAAAATATAAAAACACCCTTGTTCAAATGTATAGTACCAATGTATAACATTAAATTAATGAGTAATTAGGTAGGTAGGTATACTAACTATGTATAACTATAGCCGTGGTTTAAACCGTAAATTGCAAGAAATATTAGGGATTGATAAGAAATGTATTTAATATTTATTATCATAAGACGTTAAATATTTAATATCAATTTAGTACTCCAAAGTTCCTGAAGTGTGTGGTTCTTTCCTCAAATCACTCAATCTGCTACATCATAATATAATTTAAGAAAAAACATCCATTATGTTTATTGTACCTTTTTTTTTGTTGTATAAATTGTGTAAGTTCTAGATTAAAAATAAAAAATTATAAACATTTGGTACTATTCAGTCAGCACTTGGCAGATTTACATTTTACAGAACATAATGGTGATTTTCATAGTAAAAAAGAAAACTATTTATTAAAATTTTTGTTTTTAAATTGTTAAATAAGATTATTCTACTCATTCAATTCAACTCGTTAAATATTAGCGAATCAGAATAAGTTTCTAACTCAACTTTAACTTTCTAACCTAGTTGGTGCCCTGCGTCTTGTGAACCCCAAACATTATTTAAGGAATATCCTGTGTATTTTTTTATGTGTCGTTGTGTTTTACGCGCGTCCCGCCCATAATGATGGGAAAAAGCGCAAAATTATGAAGACACGGGGTAAAATAGGATAGGTGGTTTTCTCAATAATCAGCGAAATAATTACTAAAAAAATGTAGGTACCCATAATAGTTTTAGAACATTTCGTGGATGTAATATGAAGACTGATAAGAAATTACTTAAAAAAATAACTTACAGATTGTTAACCAAACAGTTCATATAGCTTACATTTTTAATAATTTAAGAAGTGTCCAATAAATTTCAGACCAGTATTATACATTTATTTAATATAATTATTTGATTAATCTTCTATTACTGTCACATTTATCCCAAGGTGTGTCCAAATTAAATCTCAATGTGTGGATAAATTGTGAAACATTTGACATTTTTTTGTAAATCTTCACTTAATACACATAATATCTGTTACCAATTGAGGTTTTAAATTCTATACTTCATAATAATTAACAAGTTAAGTAATTATGGTAGGTACACTATTTTAATCCAAAATGAATACTATTTATATCGAGTTATATGTTATATTATGTATCTGCATTTTTCCCCAGGTTCCCCAACAACATACGCGATTTTAAGTTTTAATGTAAATAGTGGTACTTATTTATGAAGGACCCCCTCCCCCTCAAAAAAAACCATATATAAGACGATATTATATTACGTATAAATAGCTCTGTACGGTGTGCCTCTGACCGTGTAATAAATTATGCGCATGAACGATTTATTAGATATTGTGTTACTGAAATATCATCGCATATTATCACCATTATTGTGGTTATAATATTAGGGTTGAAATTAGCTGTTGCGGTTTCCGAAGCAGCGGTTGAACAATGTGTGCGCTGAGAATTATCTGCGCGCATGACGAGGTTTCGGCTCGAGAATTAATTATAATATATAATTTTTTTTATACGTATACAATATACATACATCATTCCGAGGAAACGCTGTACAATATTTTATAATCTGAACGGAGCGATGAACGTAGGCATATTGATTTTACAACGTGATGTGAGTTTTTTATTTTTTACATAATTTTTTATGGTAAAAAAATCTTCAATTATACAAGAAAGATGAAATCTAGATGGTACTCTGAGAGGATAAAAGTGAAATTCCCAGTAGGTACTCTTCTTAATAATTATTGGGGAAAAAACGGATTTCGATAATAACGATTTTGTTGTTTTGTTCTAATTCGAAAACGAATAACCGCAGACACTTAAAATGGTTTGCATATTCTCTATAATATGGTACCTATAGTTTTCAAAATATTTTGACCATTTTTGAGCTATTTGTAAACAAGTTTTGATTTTTTTTTTTTCATCAAATGTTGATAAAAACATTTTTACTCGGTCAAAAAGATTTAAAATGTAATGCAAGATCATAACGTTTTTACTATAGCAATTTAAAAAATATTTTTAATATATTGTCACCAATTTGATTTATAATAAGTGTTTGAAGTTTAAGTTCATATTATCACAAAAATAAATACATTTTTGGTAGTTTAAATGCATAAATCATAGGCAAGGACAGTCATAACTCATAAGGCAGAAGTTAGGTAAATGAAAAATTGATTTTAGGAAGAGAACGTCACATTACACATTTATTTAGTTTTTATTTAAACTCGATATTTGTTTGTTTATTACACTTTGAACAATAATTATTTTTCTCATTGAAAATATTAGATTGCAAGCTTTAATTGTTATTCATAAATTATATTGTTTGTAACCATTATACTTAGTCAATGATAATAGCCGTCGGCGATATTAATATTTTATAGATGAATTTATTATTTAAATTCTTAAAGATTTTTAGTGGTGGTTGAAAGATTTAATAATAAAAGCAAGACATTATACTACCTAACGTTTCCCCGGAGTTTCATCTTATCGCATACGAAAATGCATATTAAAGCTCAAAGTCACAAAAAAAAAAGGCTCGATAAAATCAGTAACAATATTAGACTTTAATTTATTTTGACAACCGCACGTGCACCGCAATAACTCTGTTGCTTTTAAGGTCTTAATAAAACAAAATATAATCGGAAAATATTAAAGGAGTCCACAATACAAAAAAAATAAGTTTTTAGTTTGAAAATATAATATATTATGTTCAATTCTAAGAAAATGGGGGTATAGGTTTCACTTCATATTTTTCACTTGCATTATTCAATGAGTTAAGAAGAATTGGAAAAATCCTAGTGACGTCATATTGGTCGGATTTGTCGTAATTATATGAGTAGTAAATCTTACTCGCTTCATAGGATAATTTAAAACATTATACTTTCGAACTTTGGTCACAAATATTTGATTTGTTTATTTTTGCACCAAAGACGACAGCAGAATTAGAATTTCACATTTTAAACGCTTTACAAGATAATATTTAAAACTATATTTTTAAACTTTGGTCATTTACCGATTCATACCATATACTACTAATATTAAAATAAATTACTATTATATATAAAGATATCATCAAATATACATAATACAAAATAAAAGCTGACGCTCTGAATTGTGTTTCGTATGCAATAATTATTATTTGTCATCGAATTCAGATTTAACACGTCGTGCATTACAATTAATTACTCAAAGCGAGAGAACGAGGTACACTAATATCTACTGTAGTACAGCAGAACAGTCGATTATCTAACATCCCTATTTTTTACATTAAATTAACTGCACAACATTGTTTTTCAAAACAGTTTTGACTGCAGTAATAAGTTTAACCATTGTCTTAATATTAATTTCAAGAGATCATATTTTGTTTTCGCTGCGTGCTCCTTTAAAACGAAAAGTCAAATTATAATCTCGTAAGTAATAATCTGATATAATATTTGTTTAATATGAATGCAAAATATCATCTCTTCATTTATTTTCATATTCAATTGTTTATACATTTCTTATAGGATTGATGATGGAATTTGAAGTTTCTTGTTTTTAGTTTCAGCGTCTCTATTATATAGGGAGGACTCGTCTCCTTACCTATTCATTTTGGCTAAAAAATGCACGTTGTGTGTAAAATACAAACGAAAAACGTACTTACCCTCGTACACCCAGTCAGGAATGCCATTATACAATTCCGAGCCACCCGTAAATGTCAACTGTACGGTGCTTGTCAGGTTATTAACGTCTTGTATGTAGTATATGTTGTTATGATCCACGATTGCTAAACTATGCCCGACGGGTGACCACTTGGCCAACTGCAAATCCCACGGGCTTACTGAGTCCCGGGTTTGCAACGTGAATTGTTCTCTAGAAGAATAAATAATCACTTTAATATCACAGCTATAAATAAGTAGGCAAAGTGTTTGAAAAATGAAATAAATATGTGTTATATTGAAATCAATCAATAGATGTTTTCAAAATAACTTTATAATAACTTTTCGACTGGTATGGCCATGTAAAATTAATTTGTTAATCAATTTGACATTTTTGCGGGAATCGTAAGTTCTTACACGAGAGTAGAAAGTAAAAATACGATTTGGGTGCATGTTTTCGAAAATCAAGTTTTCGAATGCTGAGTTTTTGAATGACAAGATTTAGAAAATCTTTATTTTAGAATATGAACTTTTAGAAAATCTGTGTTTTTGAAAAATATCAAATGGTGTTTTAGATTAGAAAATAAAAGAAATAAATACAGAGTTTTTAAATAAAATACTGTCATTTTTTGTAATAGAATTTACGATACAGAGTGTAGAAATTATGATACTTTTCCAAATCTGTAATTAGTTTATGTTTGATCGGGAAGACGGGAAATGTCAAAATACATAATACTTATAAATATAATGCTTTGTTACTCGATAATCGTTATCAAGTTTTTATTTTATTGATATTGCCCACTATTATCGTAAGATATTATCGTTTAATAACTATCGTAGAATTATGGTTATATATTGATATAATATATGATTATTTTATATCTGGTCGAATACGAGAAATATCAAAAAGTAGTCTTAGTCTAGTGCCGAACATTGCGTACGTAGAGTTACATACAATTTTATAAATTTTGCTGGCCGAAATGCAAAATACAATTTCATAACTTATTACAAATATGTAAACGAATAGTTAATGATTCTAATTATAATTTAGATAAATTTATGAGAGCTATTGCTAATAATCTTAAGTATTAACAATTGTTATATTTAGAAAACATTTTATATAAGTACGGGTAAACAGTAAAAAAAAAAGAAGATAATTAAATATGTAGAATATATAAATAAATAGTCGATGATTCTAATTATAATTTAGATGAATTTATTAATTCTAAAACAGTGTTTCTAAAACTTGGTATTCTAAAACATGACTTTCTAAAACCTGCCTTAATACCAAAATTTACATACATAAATTCCTTCATATGAGATTTTTTAATTCTTACATGAATAAAAAAATGAGATGTGTATAAATTCTTACATGGTAAGAAAAGATACGTATGTAAGTTCCTATACGGCAAAAAAATCAGTTTGATAACTCATAATTTTATATAAAATATACCATATTTTTTTGTAACAAATATAATGTATTGAATTATAAAACGAATGAAATGAAATAGAATTATATATAATAATATATTTTACTGTTATATATGTAGGACTTTAACACATCTTATTTTTATATTCGTGTAGGAACTAACATACGTACCATTTTTTTACCGTATAAGAGCTTACATATTGTGTACCTTTTTTTGTTGTGTAGGAACTCACATATGTATTTTTTTTAACTTGTTACCTCGATCTTGTGAAGGAACTAAAATTCCCCCAAATATTTGTCTCCTTATGAAATCCCCTGGTATTTAAACGATTTACAGGTAAGTCTACCGTAATCATGGATCTGAAAATTGGTACTCCTATATACCCGAGAATGTGCACCTTACCCCAAAGCCATTTTTTTTTTTTAATGAAGGGGCTCACACTTGAATTTATTATATATGATATGTAAATTATTATTTCAACTCCTAAATTCATACTTTGCACGAGATTGGAAGCTATGGTTTAAATTTCAAGTTTCTAGCACCACAGAAAGTGCAACAAAAAACGTTGCTTTTTTTTCGTAACACAAATTTTTTTTTACCCCCAGACATAAAACTAGTATTAATGACAATATAACATTATGTGATAATAGACACTCACCCCGTTTTAACGTTGATTATATCGTAGTAAGCAGTAAAAGAGTGCCTGTAAACCTGTAAACACATAATAATATTTAAAATTTTACATTGAAACGGTCAAGCTGACAAATTTACAGTAATGGTATACCTTTTTGTAGCGATAAGCTAAAAGGAGGTATTGCTTGTCGGCAGAGAGATCGTATTGGAAGGCGTTTACGACATTCTAAAAAATGTAATTACAAAAAAAACGATTACGAAGAGTCCGCGATTCTATTGAAGATTATCATAACATGTAATACTAAAGTAATTGTTTTAATTAAAATATGTTAAAAAGTATTTAAAAATACCAACTTTTGTAGTAGCGTTTGCCAAGACTGTCGTGTTCAAATTCTTCACATTAAACAGTACAATATCTCCCTTGTCGTCTTTCATCAATATTTCGTCACCTGTATGGTCAGCAAAATACAATTAATACATTCGTGTATGTAATCAACTGTTGCATTATAATTAAAATATTTATTATTTTTATTTTACCGTTTTTTAATACACGCATAATAATTTACATTACACAACATAAATATTGTAAAAAACAATTATTTACAATTATATACACGACGAATTAGATCAGGACTTTTGTGTGAAAAAACTATACTCATATTATATGGATGGAACTCCGTGATGTTAGTAAATCAATAACGAAATAAATAAAGAGCAATATATAATAAAACACCACTGAAATGTGATTTAAAATTTGATATTTTTTGGAGGGAGTGAGTTTGTTTATTGGCAGGACATCACACGCCGTGCTATATATATGTATAGTTTATACGCGTGGATGGTAATGGTTTATAAGTCAAAAGTTCAGATTAGTATGTATTTTAATATTCTTACTAAAAGTACCTAACCTAACCTAGTATGCAGTTCAACGGGAGTAAGATATGTCGACGGTTGTTTGGAAGAGAATGCATTGAAAAATGTTTATTGCGAATATAAAATAGAGGTACATATTATTATAAAAACATTTTTTTAGGAATGACAGCAATAATTTTGAAGAAATTATAAGCATATTTTGTTGAAAACATCAGATAACTATCTATTATTACCGTAGTATTGTGGTATACAGAGTGATCAGCATCCTATGCTCATCCCCATTTTTTTTTTATTTAATAATGAATTTATTCAAATTCTGATTTTTGAAATTTTCAAATATGCTTAAAGAAACTATATTTTTAAATTCTTGACATTTATTTTACTACTTAAGTGAAATGATATTTGTATACAATATAAATTAAGTCATAAATAATAATAACTATCCACCTTGGACCCATGTCCCATTGAAAAGATTAGGTTCGTAGTCGGCACTGAGAAGTCGTTGAAATTCTAAGGGTTCGTATTTTATTGCCGGAGATTTATTGAATATGTCTGTGGTGAAGTAAATCAACGCTCCGATTACCGAGACGACCAATAGTAATATCAACAGAAATATCAAAGGTCGGTTCTTTACGTTCCACACACACTTTTCCTGAAACAAAAATTAAATTGTCAGTTCATTAACGGTATTCATTATCATACATTATATTATGCAAGGATGGGCATTAACGAGTTAAAAAGTTTAAGTTAAGTTACTTTTAACTAAGTTACATAACACGTCTTTATTTTTAGAAGTACCAAACTTTTAACTTAATGAGTTAAATTGGTTTCCATTCTACTTATGCAGTAAATTATGAGTTAATTAATTGTATTGTCACGTTAAGTTAATTTTTTCCTAATATGGATTTAATATGGATTTAAAATATACATTTAAATAAATAATATTTAACGGATTTTTTATAAAACATTATTTAAAAATTATAAATTATACTACAGCTAAACTTCCATATAACGAACTTCCATTTAAAGAAATTTTCTATTTAACGAATTACTTTTGGAAACCATGACCTTCATTTCTTTTTTTTGAAATTTTAAGATAATTGTCCAAACAAATTCCTATTTCAGTTTAGACCATTCACACTACATAAACCGAGCGAATATGATCGATCCGTTATCGTCCGCAATCCATCGCTCATGTTAAGTTTTTGGTCAAATTGCAGTATGTTTAATTTTTTGCCAATGACCAATTAATTGATTGAAATCAAATAAAATTGAACACATTGTTTTGACCTGCAGGTCGTGGGTGATTTATTATACTGTAGCCATTGCAGGCCAGTGGCGCACACAATCATGCGATTTCAATATAAACTATTAATAATATCCCTAATTATAATATACTCAATACTTGATATTCAAGTATACAGCTTACTTCGTAAACCATTAAAATATTGTCAAAACTGAAACACATTTTTTTTTAATTTTAAAATTAAAAAATTTAATCTGTACATTTTGCATAGAACTGCAGGACTTTAGAGCAAGTTTCAATTATTTTATCTTATTCCACTCTGGTTAAAAACTGTTACAAACATACTGACCTAATTATTCGTAATTTAGCCATACTTTTTAAATTCCATTTAATTAGTTTTCTAATATGATGGTATTTTTTGGGAATACCCAAATACGTATCACATCTATTATAATATCCTTGATAATAATATTGCGTGAACCTACAATTTTTTTATCGTTAAGTCGGTAATTTTAACTTTTGCACCAGTACTCACTGGTTTTATTGCTCAGGTGCGCAAAAATTGTTCAACTTTTTTCAAGTAGGTTTAAGTACTTACGTGCATGATAAATATCTGTCTGATCTACTAGTTATAAGAACTCGCTATTTTTATTTTTGCAAAAATAAACTGTCAGCAAAATCAAAGACTTCGAGCACCAAAATAATGACGTGACCTATCTATCTATAGATCTAAAAAAGTTTATGAATTCCAAATTCAATATTTTAAATATATTCTTAGGAAAAATTTGGGAAATGGATTTATTGGAGAAAGAGCGACTTGCACATTTTTAAAATAGATACTCGTGAATGACATGCTTTTTTGATACAGATTTCGATATTTTAGGAAAAGTATATTTGTTCACCCAAGTTATATTGGACGGAGTTGACGTAGGTACCCGTTCATATTTTCAGGTCTGTAAATTAAAATTGTTGAAAATAAATTAACGACTTCAAGCAAATAAGTCAACAAATATTGAAGACGATTTGGTTACCAAACCTATATCTATTTTCATAAAGTAAAAATCGTTAGAAATTTAAAAATTCAGAAGAAATTTACAACTGCTAGAGTCTGATAAAAAAAATAAAACGCGTCATGAAGATTCACCCAGTGTGAATAGAACTTGCGTCAGAACAACGTGTTTAATTTTCGACATGCGTGAAGTTGGCATACCCCAATAAGATAAATTACTTAACGATTTCTTAGTTTAAATACTTATATGAACACAAAAATAAATGAAAAAAAAAAAACTTTAATTATACAAATTGATTCATAATAATAATGTGGGCAATAAAATACAATTTGATTTTGACGGACACACCGTCTAATAACTTCAGACTGCACGTTTATGTTGATGTCTTGAAAATATTTGCACGACTTCTAGCATTGTCAGTGTTTCTTTTTTATTTAATATTTTTACAATAGGTTCGTGGTAAGTATTATAATACCTAATAGGCAACGGCATAAAATTATTCTAAATGTTTTGAAAATATCATTGTGTTAATTATTGGCTATTGTTAACCATGAAACAGTATATGAAAACACGTCCTTGCTAGTAGTTCCTTATTAGTTAGTTAACTATAGTTTAAACGTGATAAATAAAAAAACAGAAAATAATATTAATTTTTATATAATACGGGTAAGCCCCTCTCTTGCATATGCCACTAGGCTGTTTAATTTCAATCGAATGTTTGTCGCAAATTAAAATTGCGTCCCTATACGAAAAACTCACTAAGAGTGTATGCGCTTTTAACGAGATGTATACAGCGTATTTCGCGAGCACATGAGTGACGATGAAGTTTCTAGTTTAGACTTAATTTGATCGAGTTGTCACAATCAGTAATTTCCATATGATGTTTCATATTAAATTTTTTCAATTCTTCTTACTCCGTTTAAATTTTTAAAAAATTAATTTTAATTTATAACGAGTACCCAATGACCATTTCATGGATGATAAAGAAATTCTTGCAAATTTAATTTCTTCCTTGCAATTTATAACTATACTGTAGCAAAAGTAGCGGAAAAAATACTAAATTCTAAACAACTATCAGCTATAATGCCGCCGTTTTCTCTCGACGGGTACGCACAAAATGAGACACGTATATAATATGTAAGGAAAAAAATCGCGAATCGTCTACGCCACTATAGGGAGAGACAAAGAGCAGTTTGCGTTCGCGCTTCATTGGTTTTTTATTTTGCATTTCATCAATATGCGACCCCATATTATATAGGAAAGAATTGAATTATCAACTATACATAGTTATCATGCATTCGTGCGTAACACATTTTTGCCGTATTTTGTGTTTTTTGAACAACCATCAATATGCATCCGAAAGTTGGCCCCGAAAATAATTACAATTCTAAATTTCAGGCTCCTGGTGAGTAAAATATTTTATTCGGATTGGGAATGGGTGTATAAAACAATAATGTGTTTGAATTGATAAATAAAAAATGTATTAAATTAAAATAAAATACCAGATATTCGTGACCATAATATTCAAACCGAATTCATAAATACAAATTGGTAACTGCTGAACAGCAACAAATTAATGGCAACACAATACAAAATATATATAACGACATGTAATCCAACTTCGCTACTGGCTGCATTTGAACCTGGTCAAAGACTTGAGGTAGTAATAAGTAAAATTAATAATGTAGAGTATAATTTTGTAGTTGACAAGAAGCCTCCGCGTCTTTAGTTAATGCTGACAAATTATCTTTAGGCTTTAGGAATATTTTATAAAGGGACAGGGACCATTAAATTACCAAATATATGACGTTATATACACCAACAGGCAACAGTGATACAATCAAGTCATCTTCAGACGAAATAAAAAATATAAACATATCAACTAACATAAACCTAGATATATCCTTATTAAATGTTTCCGAATTAAGTTTAAAAATATACAAAACAAAAAATTAAAAAACACATTTAAAAAATATTAATTTCCAAATTCCAGAATTTAAAAAATGTACACCAATCCCCCTGAAACTTAGACGAAATCGTAAATGACACAGACAAAGAATAAATTAGAAAACGCAGTAACCAATAACTATATCAGGAGATTTTTACATTTATGAACAGTTAATAAGGGGTATTGTAGGTTAATTTATTTAGTAGGTAATTCATACAATTATTACTATAAAAAAAGCGAGTAAGTGGATGTCGCTCTGCTGTACAGTAGGTTACAAGTGGGTCAATGTACAATGGATTATATTAAACTTGAATTCAATGATAATATCATAATTATATATAATATCATTGTATAAGAAAAACGATTCTGAGCGGAGAGGGTTTGTCAGTCTGGATATTTTATATTGTTATTGTTTATTATATTTTGTAATTTGGATTAATATTATAATTTCTATGCTGATAAACAAAGCGTTAGATATTAAAATCCCATGTTTAGGGGTTTTTCGTAATTTGTCGGTGGTTTTTCCCATGGCATTAAATAACTATTGAGAAAATCGAAAAATGCCCTCTCTAAAGTCCATCTTGATCCAATTTGCTAAAATATAATGTACTATATTATGTTGAAATCGAAGCAATCATTCTGGTAAAAATTTTGTATACAGGATAAAAAAAATAAAAATAAACACCATTGTAAAACCTCTAGCTTCCTCGCTCCGCTCAGAATCTAAAAATATATTGTGGAGGAGAGAGAGAGAGAGAGCTAAGAAAAATGTGGAAAACTAGAGATAGAGTTCAACATGAAGACAATAATATTATAATCTAATATAATATTAATGTACCAAAATAATTATTTTCAAGTAATGTTTTTATTTATTCATATACCAACCTAATAATTATGGATATTAGTCGTTATTTTGTATTAATCAATAATCACATTTAACAATTATTTTCGTTTTAAATACGATTGGGAAGTACCTATATATTATTGCATGCCTTTTTTTTCACCCTTATGGTTCCTACCTACGCCCGGCGCCCGCCTATATCTATACTGCTACGACTGCAACAATACCCATAAAAAACGTCGTACACGTGTGATCGCTAGAAATCCTGAGTTTGTGAACACGGGGTTTCGCAGATGGATGATGTCGATTCACATGGCAGGTTTTTGATAAAAATCTAATTGTTACGCTGCTACCAGCAACAGTCACACACAATAATATTTTTTTTAATAAAAAAACACCTAATCGCAGAGGACGAACACTGCGCAGCTGCAAACTATTAAATAGTTAGATAGTATAATATATACGAGGTGATACATTTAGCGGTAAGGCACTCGTTGCTTCAAAAAACACAAACGTTTTTAGAAAAATATTTTTTTTTCTTTTACTATTTTTTTGTTATCTATATGTAATTTTTAAGTTTTTTACCCTTTTGAATGACAACACACATTTTTAATTTTATACTTCAATGATAATAGAATACTATTATTTGGAGTATTTCGATCTATAAAAATCAAATTTCGGACGAGTAGTTTCTTAGTAAGTTGTAACTCAGTAATTATACCTAGATATTTACGCGCAAAAAATGAATAAATATGTAAACATTGTGCACTTTTAATGAATAAATTGTGAAAAATTATTTTTTTAGTATTCTATCGTTTTTTCACGATGATTTAAAATTATGTAGGTAAATACAAATATTTTTAAAAACTCTTACAGATTTAAATTAATATTATAATTATCGTTTTACGTTAAACAGATCGATATATATATAATATATGTTATAATATTATATGAAATCCACGACGTATAAGTAAAATTGTAAAATATATTGTTCATTATAGAACACTGTTGTTATTTAATTATTTTAAGTAAAAAAGAAAACATTTTTTAAACAATTTTATTAGTTTTCGTGTAAAAAATAATGTTCGTTTTACATTAAACAGATCACCCGGTATATATAATAATATTTTGCGATCACGACGTATAAGTATTATATCTATCTGGTATATCTATTTATTATAATACGTATTTCGTGTGTATTTAGGACAACGGAACGATTGAACGATTGTTGTCCGCACGCATAACGGGATACAATAATGGGTATCTAGCTGCCTATATAATAAATGAATACAAACGGTACAATATTGTAATATTATAATGATGACGTTTATTTCAAATATTCAACAACGTCGTTGTTGTATGTTATGTCGCATCGACGAAAAACGCACAAATATTACACTATATTATAAACGGAAAAAAACCTAAAAAAAATGTTGACAAACAGTCATCCGAAATAGCCAATACATTACAATAGGGATATATAATCGTTTAAAAAAATGAATACCTAAAAGTTTTAAAAATTTTTCTCAAAAAAATGATTTTTTTTAAATTGGCTTTTTATTTCAATTAAGATTTCTTTGTTCACATTACAATTCCTTATTAAATTAGGCTTTTTAAACTAGTTATCTTTTTAATGAAATATCGATTTTTTTATTAAATTATTAATTAATTTTTAGGTATTCATCTTTTGAAACGATTATATATCCTTATTTATATTTTATTTACTCAACTATATTTTTTTATCCTAATTACATTTTTCATTGTATACATATTTTATTTTAAACTGCTTTTTATTTCAACGAAGAATTTTTTTTATTAACATTACATCTTTTTAATAAATTTATATTTTTTTATTAAATTTGGCTTTTCTCTTAAGTTAGATTTGTATGAAATATAAACTTTTTATACTATGCTTTTAATTTCAATTTAGATTTTTATTCTTTTTAGATTTTTCATTTATTATAGATTTTTTTTACTCACATTACATTTTTTTAATAAATTTATATTTTTTTATTACATTTGGCTTTTCTACTTAAGAATTAGAGGCAGATTCGTATGAAATATAAACTTTTTCAAACTAGGCTTTTTATTTCAATTTAGATTTTTTATTCTTTTTAGATTTTTTATTTATTATAGATTTTTTATTAAACTATGCTTTTTTATTCGATTTAAAAAATAAATTTAAGAAAAAAATGTAATGGGAAAAAAAATCTCAATTGATATAAAAACAAAGTATAAACAAAATATGTATTTAATAAAAAATGTAACTAAAATAAAAAGATCATAGTTAATTAAATAAAATCTAAATTGCGTTGTGAAGTTGGCATATTCATATTAGTTATTCTTTTGAACTATATTGTTTTAATAAATTGATTTTATTTATAATTTATTCATGGAAGTTACTACTACCGGGAAATCATATTTTCCGGAGAATTGGTGATGTTGCAAATCAGTTTCAAAATATTAGCACTGGTTTGAAGTCGTTAGGTTAAAGTGGGGGTGCTAACTTTACGAACGGAGTAACTGGAAAACCGTCTAGGTACAAACGATTTTACTTGGAGTACAATCAGGTACAAACGAGGTACAAACGATTGGTTAAGGTTTTGAATCAAAATTTGGAGGTGGGGGTGCTGGGGAAATGGACCTCAAATTTCCATTTTAAAATGATTGTATGGCACAAGTATTGACATGCATAAAACAAATTTAGTAGCCCACGCCGTGAACAACTGTGCGCCAGCATCACATATTATTTTAAAAATATATAATATTAAATATTATATGTTATAACATTATGGTTTTGTCGATACCACCGTAAATACAAATATAATACGTAATAATATCATAAAAATACATTTAAAACAGGTATGTGGTTACATAATCACTCAGCTGTACAACATGTTGTAGGTGTAGAGAGAAGATCGTCGTTGAGTAGGTCACTGTATAATGGATGTTATGTTATATATTATTAGCAGTTAACAAGTTGTATCCCGACAATATAATTTCTCGATTTTATTTTATAAAAATTGTTTGGCATAGTTTACATAAGCCGTGTGCTGATAAACTCAAATCAAGAAATTTTCCCAAACACAATATTATAGAATCTATCAATATTCATTTTCTAGGAGTTACACTATAAATCAAAATCGAATTTTTCGATACCTGTTTTTGGGTAAAAATCTCAGATTTTCCTTAATTTTTTTTTTTTAATGTTTTCGTTTGACCCTCATACTCCATAGTACCAACTAGATTCATTTCATTACCAGAAAATATGATTAAGTAGAAAATCAAAGCATTTTTATAGCCCCATAATGTGATGACAGAAACACGAAAAAATAAATAACACCGATCATTGTAAAATCAATACTTATATAGGTACATCCATTGCTCCGCTCAGAATCTGGAGTTACACCAAAAATCAAAATCTAATTTTTCGATACCTGTTTTGGGTAAAAATCTCAGATTTTCCTTAATTTTTTTTTTAATGTTTTCGTTTGACCCTCATACTCCATAGTACCAACTAGATTCATTTCATTACCAGAAAATATGATTAAGTAGAAAATCAAAGCATTTTTATAGCCCCATAATGTGATGACAGAAACACGAAAAAATAAATAACACCGATCATTGTAAAATCAATACTTATATAGGTACATCCATAATCTAAAACCGTTATAATTTTTTTAATCTAAATTATACAAAATTCAAATGAGTAGTTTTTCAGTTATTAATTATTTATATTAAGGACAGTAGTCCTTAGAAACGGTTTTACCAAAATTTAAAATAGATATAATATTGAATCTATACATCTAGTACCTATTAATTTTTCATGGACCATTTTTATAAATTACAATATAATGATAAACAAATTACTAAAATGTTTAAATGCTCAAATCTACCCGTTATAATTTCGGTTTTAATACGTCAACATTTTCAGAAAAATTATACGAGAAAATAGTGATAGAAAATAGTGGTTGTCATTTGTAAAACAGAAGTTTTTACCTCCGCAGGACACTCCTTAAGTAGTAAATAAGATCTCGAGAAATTCCAAAACTCAGATATTTAATACCTAAATTATTTTAGAAGAAGCATGCTTGATGAAAAAAAAAAACGATTTTAACGTGTGTTAAAAAAATTCGCCAATCATCCCAACCAAAACGCTAATCATAATATGCAATTAATTATCATTAATATAATAATTGTTTAGTACTATAATAGTTTTACTATTTGGTGATTTTATTTCATATAACTAGGTATCATGTTAAAAAAGTATATTTATTTTGCACGCCTAGCACTATGTAATAGTTTAGATGGCTAAATCTAGGAGACTTCGTAATTAATTTAAAAATAAAAATAAAATGACATTGTATATAGATGATAATAATATTATTTTAATTAAACTGTGGTTGTTGTTCACAATATATAGTTTAAAAGTGTTGATAATATTAGGCAGGTATCACATTAGGTGGTATACACAATACTGCGTATAAAACATTAGTTATTAATGAAAAAAAATATAAATCGCGTACATACTTGCCAATTAACGAGAAAACGGCAACGCGGAATGATTTAAATAATCAGTCAATAATAATAATATAATCATATTATGATCGCGGTATATATTTTTCAATGTTGATCGAAACATTTTAAAATTTGCACCGGTGTTACTATTGCAGCTCCCAAACATTAAAAAAAATAATTAAACTCGTCAATGATAAAATCCGATATTTTTATTATCGTATATCATTATTTTTGATAATTTTGAGATAGGCCCGCCTCGCATTACATATTATACCATACTTCAACGTACTTTCCTTAAATCTGAATGTTTGTAAAATATTAATTAAATAACCTTATACACACACGCGGAGTACAATGAACTTGTAGAATATTCGCCAGAGATTATAATAATTCATTGTTAACCAAAACCAGCTCCATGTAGTATTATAATATTTAATATGCTAAAACGTCTTCGACTATATACTTTTTATATGACCTACAGCAGTCACTATAATAATTGAATACATTAAAAATATATCATGTATTATTATTGTATTATTATTTATTAATAATAATATAAGTAGGTATGCATATTATGCTTAAACAGCGACGTAGAAAATTAGACTTAATTAGTGATGGATTTCCGAGGAATGTTTACATAACTTACTTTTCTTAATGCAAACAGTACACCCAAAATTTAATTTTCATAGAATGATATGAAAACCATCAGTTATTTTATTAAAAATCATTATTTTCATAATGCATTATCTAATTGTATGTTGGGTATGGTATAATTAGGTATTATGATAAACTTTAAAAAAAATTGGTAAAATTCTTATAGTTCAAACACTTCAAACTAATATTATAATAGAGTCTACGCGTCCTCTATCGTATCAAACACTCAAATTCGACAATGACTTTGTCCTACTTCGATTAGTTGCCTTTTTGAACAATTACAGTAATATTCTAACTTCTTAGTTATTCTTAAAATTATCGGTATTTAATAACAATGCAATGTAAACGATATCATCATCTTTATGCCATCAACACTACTATAATATAATAATTATAGACCGCCTTAACTTCATCGCGAGTAGGACATATTATTTTAGATTATCTAGTGGTGCAGAACGGTAATTTTACACCACAACCACCAGGCACCGATTATATTCTAATGTGGTGGTAAATGTGTCACATTAAATTTTGATCGGGCTCCGATCTACGCAACGGTGCGTAAAGATAAGTTTAATATTAACATAAACACTAACGCTACATGTAGTAGCGGTTTATGCAAATAGAAAGGCAAACATTAGTTGACGCCTGGCAATTACTGATTACAATCAGTATAAACATTTTGCTGTCATCTGTTATGATTGTTAGGTAAAGGTACATATAATTATATATTCAGTAAAACTTCCTTAAATAGAAACCTCCTTACAACTAAAAATAACAACAGTCCTGTATAATCTATATATCCCATGTAGTTCAGTATCCTTACAACAGAAACTCCTTTATAACCGTAAAATCAGTTAGTACCGAGTTTTTCCGTTATATAAAGAAGTTTTACTTTATATATCTTACCCCCCCCCCATAATGTGGAATACCGGACGTACGTTTCCCCAGTCCCCCATATATCAATATCCCTCGATTTTCTTTTGCCAATATTTAGTACGTAATTTGTTTGAATTTGTTTGACCCGAATCAGAATTTGTTCAACATCAGGTACTCCGGTAAAGTCCATTATTTCCTTGTGAGGGGGAATGCTTCCTCGCCCCCCATCCCTCAAAGAGAAATTGAATTTTCGGGGGTACTCGATGTCGAACAAATTCTGATTCGGGCCAAACAAATAACGTACTAAATATTGGCAAAAGGAAATTCACGAAAATTGATATGTGGGGGGCTTGGGTAACGTATGTGGAATACCGGACAATTTACACACTGACTAGTCAAGTTGGTCCTGTCCGGCCAATTTGAACCGGGAGTACAAACCAATTATTTTTTATGCAGTATTTTTTATATTAATAACTATGATATAATATTGATGGGAAATACCAAAACAAATTTTAATTTAGTATTAACTATATTATTAATATTAATATTATTATTATTATTTATTTATTATATTCTGACAGTTTTCCTATAGTTGCATTTATTTATTTTGCAGAATATGTGTACAAGTGCATCGGTCATCTGTCAAAATTATAATAGTATAATTACTATGTTAATAATTATTATTATTTTTTTTTAATACATTCAGAATCTAAAACTATTAAATAAAATGAATTACCATGGTTTTAAAATATTCAAAATATAATAAATAGGTAATAATACAATTATAATTATTACTAAAATAATTAATTTTGTTTTATTTTTTCCCGGTCGAGTTAAGGAATACTGAAATACGCATTTTTATGAAGAATTTGTTAGCCTTTTTCTTTAAGCTGCATCATGCATTCTCGATACTTGATTTGGATAAACATTTTCAGATGACTCAAAATAATTCAGTTCAACCAAATATGATGTAGAAAACAAGTTTTTTTTAATAAAAAATAATAAGCTGTATTTTGCGAGCGTACGATGAGAGGACTAAACATTTGAAAACCGTCAAAAAAATGTATATTCTATCAGGACTCTCTAGCTATTCCCGAAAACCCAGTTTAATCTTAAGTCACTGAACAGAAATATATTTTCGTGGTACATCTAAAAAGAAACTTGCTGTATATATATAATATTATTTATAGTTATTACAGCTTCAGTGGCTAATATCTCTCTGTCACCCAACTTCAGTGGAAAAAAAAGAAAATTATAAAATGTCAAATTGACTTTCTTCCGAACATTAAATTAAATTTTAATCATCCCGGACAAGAGTGGGCAAGTTACTTTTTTTATTTAACTAGTTTTAATTTAGTTAGTGGAAATTAAACTTAATTAAGTTGAAAGGTTTTTTTTCGAAATAAACTATAACTCTGCGGTTGAAAGTTTCTATAGTCTTATTTCACTGTACCGATTTTCTGTCACTTGGTAAACAAAATTATTTACAACCAATTTATTTGTACATACATATTTTTTTAATAATAATTAATTAGTACCGAGTACGCTTACAACTTATAACACAATGTGTGAGAATACTCGTGAAACTAAGTTTTAATGACCGTTCATCAAAACCAGTAGATACCAACATGGAAACGAATTTAGACATTTTTCTTGGACAATAATTTTCCACATTGAAAATAAAATGTTAAATAGGTAGGTAGGATGTAGGTGTACAACAGTGATGAAACTCCTCTCGATCAACTGGTTAATTAATGTGAAAAAAACTTTAGACTAGCGATTTTTGACATTTAAACCCGATATCTAATGACCGTATAATATATAGTACTACGTGTATCTATAACAATGTTATACAGCGAGTAGCTTATCGTTACTGTTATCACCTACATTGTTCTCAAGATAATATCACCTATATTATGTATATGATTTTAAAATGTCATGAAATATTTCATTTGTGAGAAAAATAAAACTTAAACGTATGACGTAAGTAATCGTTATAACTTGGGTAAGAAATTATATTACGCGTGATCTAAAAATCTCAATTTGTAAATATAGTTTTTCTGATTTCCGGCAATGTTTCTTATTTTAAAATATTAATTATTCAATTCAACTTGGAGGTACAAATGTCATTTTCATACGTATTTCATATACATATTTTCATTTTATTTTAATATTTTCATGTATTTAATTACAATTTAGAATATTACACTAACTGTAACCAGGACTTGGAACCGAAATTAAAAATACCGGTATTTTAACCGGAACCTATTGAAAATATTAGAACCGGAACCTTACCGAAACCCCTTTTTGGATTTTCTTAGGTACCTAAACCAGAACCGGAACCGATAGTTGTCGGAAGAGAATTTTTCGGTTTATTTCGGTTTTTTTTCGATTCTAGTTTTATTTAATTATTTAATATATTTAGGCAGATAATACATATTAAATAATAGTTGATTCATAAAATTTGGTTGTAAATGTATGCGCTTGTTATAGTTGTATATTTCTATAATCTAACAGTTCCAGGAAACAATAAAATATGAGCATTTACCAAAATAAATATAATAAATATTGTTGTTCGCCCGTTGGTTTGTATAGCATTTCGTTATGATTATTTTCTTATATTTTGTAATTTATAAATTGTTTTGGATGAAAATGTCTGGTAATGTTGATGAATGATGTCTAATAAAATGATGGATTAAAACAATCAAAATACACACCCGTAAAATTATTATCAGATTGTGACAAAAGACTAATAATTAATATAATGGTTAAATGGTATACATATTAAACATATTAACATAGAACAATAATATTAAATATAATTTTTGAACAGTTTCTTATATAATAATAAAATAGGACTAATGGGTGATAACGAATAATTTTTAGTATCACAATTCGAAATTCTTATTATAAGCTATCGAATAATGAAGTGTACGATTGAATACCGTTATTTTTATTAAACATTCGAATAACACTATCGAATTATTCGATAGTCGTTATTTGGCAGTGTCCACCACTAAAAATAGCATATCATAGTACCTATCATACAAAAACAAGTAACAACCAATCAATTTTATTAATGTGGTAATGGTGTAATGTTGAGCACAGACTGCTTCTATCTAGTAATTAATTGTTGGTTGTTGACATAAGTCATACAAATTTCTTTGTTATAATATGATCAGTCAACCTGTTTTTCAAATCCAGAATTCAATTGTTTATAAGGTTGTTATAATTTTTTATTATATTGAATTTTACATGAAAAAGAAGTTTATACATTTTGTCTTTTAAACCATCAAAAATACTATTTTTTTAATGTCTAGTCTAGATTAAAATTTAAATTTATAATAAATTATATTTCAGTCTCTTATTATACTATTTACCTATTATGGTCTCATATCAAATTAGACAGAAAATTATAAAAAAAGAATTCACATTTTGAAACTTAAAGAGAAATAAGAAAAAGTTAATTAATCAAAACAATTTAGTCATTTTGTCATTTTAATTTATACTAAAAATCATCAGTTAAGTATTAAATTAAGTACCTATTTATACAAAATATGTTTTTTATAGAAAAAAAATCTTTATATACCTATTGTACAATTTCTAATATAAATGTCAGTAGTTCAAGCTAAATTTTACTACTCACAAGGCCACCAACTCACAGGCCACACATACAGAGTAAGTTAGGCTTGACCACATGCATTTCATACAAAATTCTAGAAAATTAATTAAATAAAACCACTTTTTACAGAGACCATTAAGTATTTGATTCATGATTGTATCAAATTATACGATGTACTGAGTACTGACTTCTACTTCTTACATGAGTCAACCCTAATTTTTAAAATTTGTTTTTAAAACAAAATATTAAACTTACTAAGTCCTTTAAGTTTTAACCCAATAAGGCGACTATAATTTGATTTTATCATTTTAGATAATTATAGGTATATGTATGAAGTTTACACTTGGTTTTTTTTTATTTTTTGAAAAAAAAAATATGCCTCTAAATACCGGTATTTACCGGTACCAGAACTGAAACCTTAATTCTGTAATTTAAGAACCGGTACCGAATTTTTATTTTTTTGAAGAACCGAATTGGAACCGAAACCGAAAAAATCATAAAGATTCCAAGCCCTGGCTATAACCTGCTATAAGTATAGATTTAAACTGATATGTTAAATAACAATAATACAAAACTAACACGCAACTACTATAAAATTATTGTGGGCTTATCAAAAATAATAAAATAGTATATTATGTGGTTTTTTAGAATTTTTTCTACTTTTTTTAAAACTTTAGTACCTTTTTGTATCATTTAAAGTGCTTTTTTATATAGTTTCATAGAAAATCTGAACACTAATATTGTTATCAATGGTATCAATGGTATTGCATTCGACGAAAACATAAAATTAAATGTACACATAACTAATAACGTACCTACCTATATAGTTATGCACCTAAGGAAAACAGTACAGTTTGTAATACCTATATAATATTATGTATCATTAGGTACCTATATATTGCTGTTTTTTTACAACATGGAATTCGAGTTTAGAGATGCCTTACTCAATATAGTATTAACCTGCAGTGCAACGTCAACAAAATAAAACTATTAGCATAGCCTATCTTGAAAACATAGTCGCAAAACTATAAAGATTTTAATGTCTTGCCAATAATACGCATCACTGCATCAGTTTATAAATAATATAATATGCACTGGTGTGGGCGATACAGAATACTATTATGAGAAACCGGTATATAGTACGATGTGCGAATGACCCTGAAAAAATTATAGAGTAGGTCATAATATTATGATGTTGAAATTCATTAACGCTAACACGTTTTTTTGGTAAAATATTTGTGGATTGACTTGGTACATTCGCCTAAACTTAAAATATTGTTTGAAAATGGGTGTACCTGGCTAAGCCAAAATAATAACCAAATATGTGTGTGGTGTAAACCAGTTAACTTTCTCGTGGTGTACTCAGAGTAACTTAAATGGACTGGGACGCATTCGGGTTGCATAAAAAATATGATATTTTTACTTGGGACACTCGGGAATCGCACTATAAGTACCCACTAGCTATTAAGTTCTATTAATCCTGTCTTATAGTCTATTATAGTGACTAATTTTATTAACTACTTAAACGTTCAACACAACTGAAAATATGCTTAAAGAGTAGGTACCTACTTCTGTAAATCGAAAAGAAATATTTGTAATTTATATTTCATTGATTTAATATTTTAATTTTTAGATAAATAAATATACGTTGTTATAATTTTTTGCTAAATGCTAATCACTGATAATGCGTATCAATTATATAGGTAATAAAGACTAATAACTGATAATATTAAACTTATGGATGTGGAATCGTATTAAAATCTATAAGTCACCACAACTGATACCGTAATAATATTATTAACCATAATATCATTACATCTCTTTTCTCTATGATTGTTTAAACGTCAGCATCGTCATCTGTGCGAGTGAGCTCCGGTGCGTTGCTCTAAAAGAGTATGTTTAATGAATTCGGAAGTAACCACTAACCCTATTATAATATTAAATTAATATGATTATAACACGTCATATTAACTTTGAACAAGTGAAACATTTTTATTATTTTAAATTATTTAACTATGTTAACTCTATAACTTTATTTATAGGTATTGATATTCTAGTTGTGTGAGAGATGTGTATTGTATTATTTAATTGTATTAACTATTTAGTTAATTTGTTTACAAATTGTGAACTCGTGAGCCCACGTTACATATTCAGTAAGGACTATTATATTTTTGAAAAATAAAAAAAATAACAATAATAATTGTATTATTTCCGTCTTTGAATAACATTAACTACCGCCTTTTACAATTTAAATGAATGATTTTATTTGTATGGCTTATTGTGATATAACTACATAAGTAATACACGTATCTGTCGTATCTACTTGATTACACTAAATATTTCAAAATGTTCTAAAATCGCAGTTTTTCAAACCTCTCCTTTCTTAATCTTCCTGATAACTCACCTCCTTAACATTAAACATTTTTTTTTTTTAAAACCGCTTAAAATTATGAAGTAGGGTCATTGGCCTCTCCCTTTTTATCACGTCGTCCAGTTTTGTAAACTTGTACCCCCTCACCATATTACCTATTGTAATTTCTAATAAAAAAAAAATCGCAGTTTAATTCATTGTGTAAGTATAATGATGATCACAAGAGTCCCTCAGGAAAAATGTACATATTATTGATCATTCTTACGAATCGTAATTAGATAACTTGATCTAGTCGATTGAACGGATGTATGCACACTGTCAATATGCCACAAGTACAGACATAATATTATAATACCTAGTGTTCCAATAGGAAAAATATTATTATCCAGAGTATATTTTGATACGTAAAAAATCAAATTTTGGACAATTAGTTATAATTAATTACCTATGCGCGTATTTATCATATACCTACTTAGTTGCGACAACCTAAAGTTGGGCCAACTTTTGGTCGTAGTACCTATCCCTGTGCCATTAAACACTATAGTCACTCTCGACTTAACTTCAAATACGTACCTATACTTATAACTCGTCAACTATAAAATTCGATTTTTACGTGACGAAGTACTTTGGAAAATATTCAGCCCTGGAGGAGAATATTAAAAATGCGAGTGTTGTCATTAAAAATAATAAAACAAACTTGTTAACGATACCAAACAACCGACAACTTAAGTTGTTTTTTTTTTTTAAATATAGTTATGTGAAACGGCTATTGAATTCGTAAAAAAAAAATTATTTTCAAGTACTTTCGATATTTATTGAAATAATGAACGTTCTTCCACAAAACAATAACCTGGTTACATGGCATAACTTGACATGATGTAATATTAAAAAAAAACAACGTGTATACTTATGCATACGAGTGTCGTACGTAGGAACATTTATTAATTTATTCGACTATGAACCATGTGCACTACAGTAGATATACCTACTAAATTATTAATTCTTCTAAGCAACTATATACCTATTATAATATATGCACACCTACTTACAATATATAATTTACGTTTATCTGAGAACATCACGCCTTCCAGTTCAGATAACTACTTCGTAAAACAATAAACTAATTAATTCATTACACCATCATTCTTTTATTTTAACACTTTGTCTTCGAAATCAACACTTTATAATAACTATATAATATATAGTTTACACTGAATACCTACGTTTTGAATACTATCGCTCTATTTTTTCCACTAAATGTGATTTTCTTCATTTTTTCCATATTATATTTCTATAACTATATTTTATTCTCCAACTATAAATTATTATATTAAATGCCATTCACAATTAGTGAAATTGTCGTAATTAATAATAGATGGCTAATAAAATAACAGCAGCTATCGGAACATACCAGAATATTGTAGTTTTATCAAAGTAACCGTATACATTATACAATTTTATTTATGACTTTTTGAAAAGGAAAATTGTCTTTCGTAAAAATGTATAATATAATGTTGTTAATATACTATTTGTGTATTTTTATAGCACGTCTACACTCATTATTTCAAAAAGTGTCAACATTTTTGAAAATATTATTTTTACATAATGCTGAGCATAATTTAATGCCATTTCAAAAGAGAATTTCTTAAAAAAATCATATATTTTACTATTTTTTTTTTTAATGGTTATCGTTGTTTAAGAATTTTACTTTTTTGAAAACATTATACAGTTCATATTCAGAAGCAGATATTAATCTGAGTATTTTTATCTACAATGATCGAATTTCGGACAAATAGTTCGAATAATAAAGTTATAAATATTTAAAGTTTTGATGAGCGTTGTAGAGTGGCACAGGGATACCCCGCAAAATAGTGTGTTCGATATTTTTGATTTTTATACATTGAAATCAGGAGTTTGGTTTCAGAGACATAGTTGGAGGAGGAGGGAAACTAAGCCATAATTTTCAGAAAAATTTCGATATCATAGGTAATGTTTTTTTTTTTGTATTATTAAATAGATTTAAATATTTAATTAGAAATACGGGCTTAGAAGTGCCCTTCTCCCCTAGAAGCGCCCCTGATTGAAATACTCCGAAAATATTCTATTTAAGATTATGAAAAAAAAAGGTGTGGATGAGTCATTAAAAAAATTTTTTTTTTCAGAAATGTTGTTTTGAAATGACATCAATTTATAAAAAAAGATTACTTAAAACTTTTTGAAATAATAAGTGTAGTAATTTAAATGAATCACCTGGAATAGCACGGATTTTTAATTATTCGATAAATCTATGCATATTTTATGAACAAATAATGTGTTGACCATAACGATGTTTTTTATTATTTGTTTCGGCGATGTTGCACCGAATATGAAAAAATCTCGCCACCGCTGTAATTAAACAATTTACCCAAAAACTTTGCAGTTCTTAGCTAGTCAATGTGTACTTACTACCTAAAGAAACAGTGCATGCATATTTTCCAAAGATCGAACGTATTTGATCGGAGGGTTGAAAAATTCATTTCTGAAATGTACAAGACAAATCGACATTTTAAATGAAAAATGTCCGGCGATTCCAAATCCATCTAAACCTACTATACTTAGGGTACACGGATTACAGCAACTGCAGAATATTATTGTTGCGTATAGGCTTAAATGAAATAAAAAGTGAAGTTGAAGAATTCAGAGAGAAACCCATACGTGAATATTGTAAAAGAGCTTTTAAAAGATCAATGTATCTCAATCTACTAATCTCTCGTACATATTAAAGTCTCGTCTACATCACAACCAATTTTGGACTTATACCACGAGCAAATGCAAAATTTACAAATAAGAGGTTGGTATTTTGAATATTGTCCCTGTTTCACGTGTTTGTATTAATATTTAATTGATTTTTTTTTTAAGCAAACCTTTGGCAAAAAAAATATATAGTTATTTTGTTAGAAGCATAACACAAGCTGATAGAGGAAACTTATCAAGTGAAGTGGCATTGATTTTTGAATAGTGTAATCATATTTTTTTTATAATAATAGACAGTAAGAACTTAAAAAAAGCAATTAAATACATTTATTACATTCAACCAAATATTAAAGTAGACCAGTATAATTTAAGAAAATTAAATAATAAGCACCTAACTATACATCAAAGTTAACGTAAAAAATAAAAATGACATTTCATATATTGTATAAAAATATATAATTTTAGTGAAAATAAGTAGACAGAATACTTGGTTGTAAATTCGTTCTTTAATTTAGTAGCCATATAATTTCATTTTATTTTCATTTTTAAAAAAATTTGTGTGGTTAGCTATCTTTAATATTATTGTGAATTGACCATTTATCAAACTTAAAGGTAAAAACAATATTGTCACTTTCCTCGGTTTTTGACGGTATTTTAATTTGTAAGCGAGTTTTGAGTATTTTTATATGCTTACCTACTATATTAAAATATCGTAAAAACTGAAACGAGATAACAGATAATGCTCAGTGTTCTTACTTTTCAGTTTAATACCTAATATGTAAATATTCAATCTTATATTAAAGCTAACCACACGCAATTAGTTCTACTAAACACATCTGCGTGTAGCGTTCTCTCAAGTAACAAATACTAAACAATAAATATAATAAATTTAAAATATTATTATTATTATTATTTATAATAAATAAATATTCAAACAACAATTATACTTAAATATTGTATCTTTCTCTAAGTAGATAACTTGATGTTAAAATAATTTATTTTGTTTTTCATATAAATCAGTTAGGCCCTTTAGAAGTAATATTTAAAATTATGAAACATTGTAGAATTCTCAATGTGTGTAAGACATGGTATTTATAATTATTTATTTTATAACGTATTATTATATTATAATATAATACCTATGCCTTTAAATAATACCAATTGTTTAAAAATAATAATTGTTGTGTAAAAAATGTTTCCTCTATATAGTTTCTCTCTCGAGTGAGTTAAAACGTAGCAAAAGCTAGTAAAAAAGTAACAATACGTGCTGCAACAATGATAATAATATGTACGCGTCGTTACGATATTACTATTAAAATATTTTTTGTTATTTCTACAAATTAATACTGTCATTACAACAGACATGGTTATTAAAACTTTATTATTATTTTTTGTTAATATCTCGATTACTATTTTAGATTATCGTAAAATTGTTATATTTGTGAATACAACAAAATAATTTGTAGTATTATTATAACATAAATATTGTTGGGGTCGCAATAATTTCCTAAAATCATCAAATTTATGTTTTTTATATTATCATTTTGATGACAAAAGTATAAAATAATATTTTTTTAATATACCTACCTAGGTAAATACTTAATAACATACCTATTGAAAAATGTTGATTAATATGAAAGAGAATTTTTGGTACAGTGTAGGACCTACCTATATGTATGTTATCATATATATCATTACTGATATCACTTTCCCTATTATTATTGAAATTTACATGGTTGCAACTTTGTTTACATTTCGTAACGGCACTCCTAAATTATGTTTAATTTCAAAAATTGTTAGAAAAAATAATTTGGAATTTATAAACTACCCATGTAGAAGTAGAACAAAATATCGGTTATTATATAAATTAATAGAATATGTAGGGTACACTAATTATTTAATTCAGTCTTGTTAAAGATACTTTTAAAGTATTAAACTAGATATATATACAGATAATAATATTATGTACCTGTTTTAAAAATTTTTAAAATACGTTATTTATAGGTACTCAGTAAAAAAAGTATTTTTTACAATTATTGTCAATTATTGTAAAAAAACAAATATTTAAAAAAAAATTATTTATTAGATGCTTTAAATACTTTGAATTTTTTCACCTCATAAATGTATAACTTAACTGAACCAAGTTTTTCAGCATTTTGAGTATTTTTTTTATATATTGTATATATTATAAATTTATAAATATATTATTTGATACCAAATTATGTTTAAATCTCATCAAACTTTATTTAATTATTAATATAATTTGTTTCCGACTTCTTTATATAATATAAACTTTATACTATGTATGTTTTTATGTATATTAAATTGTATACATTAATAGTTACAAAGTATCCGCGTTCTACAACGCACATTTTTACCCGACCGAACAAAGTGTCCGAATTTTGCAATGTACATTTTTACCCCACGTATATAAAGTTTCCACGTTTTGCATTTTAAATAATGGACCATACAAAGTTACTGTTTGGCGTTCACCAATTATTATTATGTTTAGTATAAATGGGGTTACTGGCTGCTACAACTTCAGTAACAATGTTAGGAATAATATTTGCGTAAAAGTATATTTAAAGAAAATCATTTTTTTGACGATTTAGATAGTAGAACTTCAACGATAGGTATCCAGTAACTGAAGTTAAATTGAGTTCCAAATAATATGTTTCTAAATAATAATCTGATTTGTCTAATATTTTAATAGCTGCCTAGGTAATGGATCTAAATCATAGAATGTTGGCTGCAGGCTTAATCTTAGTGTATATTTGGTCTTAGTGATGAAAAATGCTTCGATACATAATATTATATAATGTTATAGATAGTGAGTTATGAAACCAAACCATGTTTTTTGTATGATAAATTAATTGGTGGCATTTTTTGACTAACCTCGGTCGGTTGTTGATCTTTTCCGTCACACGAAGTGGCTGAGCATATATTATTGTCATGATCATCATTGTTAAAGAGGGACAGAGTTGTAAGAGGATTTTTGATTGCATCACAAGGCGGTGAGTGCAAACTTCCAATTGACTGCAAATCTTTATCGGAAGTCGAGAAGGAACAATTTTGGATCCCAACCCCTTTTTTGAGGGACATCCGGTTTGTTTTATTGTAATGGCGTATAATATGGTATGTAGGCACTGCAGAGCAAGAGACGGCGGCGGGTAACGACTAACGAGTGTACGTGGCGGCTTCTGATAATCAACTGTATGAATTTTATCTGCTTAAATATTTTGCAAATATGTGTTGTGTACTTGTGTGTACGAGGTTATAATATTATATAACATACAGTATGTTCTAAATTGTATGTGAAAGTAAAATTCAGCATGTCGTATTTAAATTTGGAAAAATGACTGGAAATTCTTTTTGAACCGTATAAGCGAGATTAATTTGATATAAGTTAATTTTTTTATTAATTAAAAAAGGGATATTTTTTTAGGAGGACTTCATTTTAAAATTCAAAAGAAAACAAACATTTTTTTAATATAATTCATAAGCACTTTATTTGTTAATGCATTTTTATGGGTCATTTATATTTATGCGTCAGTAATTAAAGAAGCTATTTACATTTGAATTTCGTTTTTAATTTGTATAATGCCGCCCATAAACAATAATAATATTATGCATATACTTTGCAATTCTGTTTTACGTTAATATATTGTTGTGCAACACTGATAATCTGCGCTCTATCCAACAATAAATATATTACAGATATAAAACGCCGGTATATTAAATTAATTTTATATAACATCAGTGAAATCACCATATTGAATTTATAATTTTAAAAAAAGTTGGGAAAGTAGATGCCGCTTTGCATGTACATAAGGCGTTGTGTGGGTCACTGTATTAATGGATGTGTTCAATTTAAATTCAATGATAATATTATATACAACTGTAAATGAAAAACCTTGTTGAGCGAAGAAGGTGCAAGCTATATTACGAAATATATTATTTTGTATATTTATATATTGCTATTAAAGTAATGTATTTTACTAATAGTACCTAATACAGTGTGATTGAATTGATTTTTTACAAAAACATTGCATTTGAAAATATCATTGTGTGTACAAAGTATAATAATATACTTTAAAAGTTTCAAGTACCCATATAAATAGTATTTTAAAATCACGACAAAATAAATAAAATCGTTATTCTTCGTTTAAATATCGAATTTTTCCCAAATTTCAATTTAAAATATATATTTAAAAAAAACTGTGTTTACGATTTTTTTAAACATGAGACTAAATGAATTGTTTTGAGAAATCTTGTTTTAAATTTTCAATCCTTATCTATAAAAATTAAATATTTTAAAAATATTTTAACTAAAATATTTGTACATTTTTAAGATTTTGACGAATTTCATCAACATTTTCACTTCAAATGCTTATAAAAAAATCTTGTTTATGTATATTTAATAATTTCAAACTTCTATAACTTATAAGAAATCGTATTTTAAATTTTTTAAGTTTTTAACGAAAAGTTTTTATCGATATTCTTATTAGACAAAAAACTAAAAAAATTAAAGTTAAAAATGTCTATTGAAATTATTAAAAATATTTTTGTAATTTTCAAAAAAACGTCAAAAGCAGGAGTTATTATCGGTGGCATGGAGGAAAAAGCTATCACACGGCAGTCACACAATATATATTGTATATACAATATTGGTAAAATACATTACAAATTATTGTGAAGGCATTTTAATTTTTAAACTGCATTTGTAACATGGACTTTTATAGCAGAATAGTTAAAGCAAATCACTACAAAGCTAAATAATGAGTATATTAGTGAAGGTAGCAGTCTGTAAATAACAAAAGCTCATACATAATCATTAATATCACTAACTGCTGACATTTTACAAATTAAAGCCAAAATTAAAATGTGGATACCCTTCAATAAATGACCCATCAAAGTAAGCAACCATTCAAAATTAGAGATTTTTTAATGAACATATTGAAAAGAAAATATGAACAACATTCATGGTCAGAGAGTTACGAAGATAATATGTATTTTGACTACCATATCTTGTGGTCATAAAATAAATAATCAAAAATTTGATGATTACGCTAAAGAAACAGCAAGATTGTTTGTGCATCTATATCCATGGTTTTATTTATCAGCAAGTGTACACAAAGTGTTAATTCACGGAGGAGATATTATTCGTGCTGCTCTGTTACCATTAGGTGGATAATTTGAAAATTTTTCTAAAAATATAATTATACTAAAATTTAAAAATGTAAATACGTTATAACCTATTTTTTGGTAATAGGTAAATTATCTGAAGAAGCTGCTGAAGCATGTAACAAAGAATATAAAAGACTAAGACTTCATCACACTCAAAAATCATCACGCATAAATACAAATACTGATCTTTTCCAAATGATGTTAGTGTCATCCGATCCACTAATTTCATCCCTTCAGAAGACATGTAAAAAGAAAATATATGAGCTAACCTCTCCAGAAGTAAAATCTTTGTTAGATTTTGAATTCGAACATGAGGAAAATTTTTCAAACAGCGATACTGATTCAACCGATGAAAATAGTGATTTAGAGTTGCATATAAGCAGTCTAAGCGTGTAGATATAGTTTATATTTGGATATTTGTTAAAATAATAAAATGTGTATTAAAATAATTTTGGCGTGCTAAAATTACTTTTATCCCACTGTGCGTTAGGGTCTCTAAAAATTGCTTACGCACACAATTTTTCATGTGCACGTGGTGGGGTATTGGTTAAAGTTTTAACTACCAATAATCGCACCTCGGATTGACCTCATTGATTACGATAACGCCACTGCGCAAAGCTGAAGATTCCGACGATCGCCACCCGTGCGGGGTTCGAGTGCGGAGTGCGGACGTCCGGCCGACCGGACACGGATTTCGGAGTGCGGCACGCGTCCCGCCCGACCGCCAGGCGGACCGTAGACCGGAAACCGGACGCTCCCCCGGCGGGACAGCGGCTGGCTGTATATTAGACGCTAGCAATCGGCGTTTCGCGCGTCCCGCCCGGTGACCACAAACGCACCGTCCAACAACGACATCTATCGGTACGGATTGGCGCTCATTCGTTTGGAACGGCCGTCGTCGTCGCAGACGACTTCGGTTATCGCAACCGTTGTCCGCCTACCGAAACCAATCGCTTTCGATTTACCCACAGTAATATTATTATAGCTATCAATATTTAAATCACCATTTCCGTAGCAATAAGTGGGGTGTTTTAGTACAGACAAACTTGGGTAACTCGAACTGTTTTAACCCGAAATTGTCGATAGGTCCCGGTCTCTAGAATTTCCTATTATTGTATTATCGTAGGATAACTAAACTTTTTGATCGGTCCTTCAACTTCGAGTTAAACAAGTCCACTACTATAAAATTTTTATTTACGAGTAAACGAAAATAATTTTGTTTATATTATTTAGTATTTACTGTCCTGGTTCGCGATCACAAATAACAAATAATAATTATTAATACCTAATAATAATTTTAACATTGCTGTGGTGGAAGTGTCTAACCTATTATATTAACCTAACCTAACCTAACCTTCACTATGTCGTATTGTAATATTGCGATTTGTGACCTACCTACCGTACTTATCCGAGCTCTTAAGTATTGAGACCCACCTGTTGTACGATATAGCCTTTTAAATGCCTCCCATCGTTAGACGACAGTGGTCGTTATAATATTACAATGTATGAAAATGTTCAAATCCCATAGCTTATTTAGTATTTCGCTTTTCGTGGGTAACAAGTGTAGGTACTCAAATATCTATAGTTAAAAATGTACCTTGTCACATATTGTACCTACAAAATTATTTTAAATTGTTATTTAACTTTAGGTACACCTATATCTATATCATATATAACATATTGTTGTACTGCGTTTTTTAATTTCGTTATATCATATAAATCAAATTTTGAATCAGTAATTATAATTTTATAAGACGAGTTTAAAATTTACATTTGTGGAGTGTAGTGACACACCCTGTTATCCAAAACTTACTAATATAATGTAATATTATATTATATTACATTAACTAATTATAATCACTCATTAGATATTCGAGTTTAATATTATATTGAAATTAACGATAAAAAATGATAAAATATAAAAATTTTTTTTTTTAAATCTTGTTTTTAATGGGTAGGTATATAATGAATTTCAATGATGTTTAGTTTATATTTCCAAATATGTCGATACTTTTCAAAAATAAAATTAATATTTATCTTTTCAAGTATCTCCCTGTGTTTTATTATAAATAAGCTAGTATTTAATATTACTTCATATTTACGAGGTATGTCTACGAGTAGGTCCTATAGGCATGGTATTGGCAGTTTTAGGTAATAAATTAGGTTATACATGATGTATCAAAGTTAAATAGCATAATGCATTATACATTTTGTAGCTCGTAATCAGTTTCTTACGTATTTTACAGTAACATTAAAATGTAATTAATCCGAATTATCGTCACTTTTCTATAAACGAAAAGAAAAATACGTGTTGGAACAAAATACAACTAATAACGATTCTGAATTATTACCATTTTCCTATGAACGGAAAAATTAAAGGTGTGTTGGAGTGTTACTCAATATATTATCTCGATAAACGAGTATATATATATTATGTTAACGAATAAGCGAGTTATTATTAATAGTACCTATACTCATTTTGTGTGGAAACTGGAACATTTTATCAATTAGGTATATAAATTACAAATGGATTTTAAATCTAATTATGACTTAAGTTTGTTTCTACTACAGATGTCAGGAAAAAAAATAATAATGAAATACCTACCTATATAGTTACTTAAACTCCAAAAAGAAATTTGTAATATTTTTATGTAAAAATGAATTTACTGATGTTTTGTGATAAATTATGAAAAAGTTGTGCTTTTTTAACTTTTTGTGTTAAAATCGTCTTGCTGATCTTTTTGCACATTTTTTTCTTTTATGATCTTCTCTGAAGTCTGGAAGGTAGAGGAGTGTGCTAAGATTGGTATAGGTATCTATTATATTAATATTAGTTGGTAAGTACCTTATAATATTAGGTTTAGGTATAATTATTTATAGGTATAGTTACTGCGCGTTATCGACGTTTGTACTTACGGTCGACACATCACATCGTAATACGTAATAATATACAATTAAGTGTGATAGGTAGGTAGGTACCAAAGCAATCGATGTACAATGATTCGCAATCATCTTGTTACTAACTGGTAAGGTAAAAACCGGCACGTATTTAATTAGGTAGGTATGTTATTATTACAGATTCCGCACTCGGTGCAGGACCGGTCCGATAAAGTTTTCTAGTTATAAATTTTAATATAAACGAGACAACAAATATTACATTTATACTTTAGGTCTGACCTACGCTGTTTACAGTGGATGGTTATGCGGACACTGTTAGCGTAAAAATTACTTTCGTTTAACGCAAATTAGTCGAAAACAGTATTATTCAATAAAATAATATATTATTTTCAATGTACCTGCTGTTGCAGTTGCACGGCAACAAAATAAAAAAACGACTTTCGCATTTATTTTTTGAACAAAAAACCCTCACTAGTAGACTTAATATACCTAATTTTACCTATTCACCTTGACCTATACGGTGCGAAACCCACATACAATGTAATACACAATATAATATAGTATCGATTATTATATTATTATTTATTTAACGAGAAAATAACCCAAAATAGAACCTACCTATATAAATATTTCATTAACAGGTAGTTAGCGAAAAATTATAAGACTCATAACATAATTTGATTCGTGACAAAGTACATCAACAAAGTTGAAATAAATAAATAGAAATATAAAATAATAATAAAATAAAAATAACATAAATATGTGGATGTTCATTACTCGGATGCATTGTATTATAGGATGGTAGGTACCAACCGTGGATATACATTAAAAAGAATTGGGGAAATTGTGAGACGGAATGGAATTTTAAAATTTAATTGGTAGAGCAGAGAAAAAGCATCAATGCGTCAATTATCAATCTCCATAAGAATAAATAAGCAATGGAAACCGAGTTCGTCTCTACTCTTCCATCAACTAAGGGGACGAGACCGAGTTCATTCATTATTAAGTTGTAGTAGTGTAATGATCAATACTCAGAACAAAGGACGCAGAATGCAAAAGTCTACTTTGGACACGGTCTTTGTTATTATTTATTAATAGCTTTTAAACAAAATTGTTTTCGTAATGACATTGTGACACACTGTTCAGTTATAGATAGGTACTTAAATAAAAGAATATGTAGGTAAAACACAATTTAATCTGTAATATGCTCTGTATAATATCTTTCTAATCTTTGCAAAATTTAATATTGTTTATAAGAAATTTATATTTATAAATTATACACTGTTCAATGTTTATATCTTTGTATTCAAATTTAGATTCTGAGCGGAGCGATAAATGTACTGATTATACAATGATATTCTTCAATCTTTTTTGTTATAAAATTGAATCTAGTTGATACTTCAAAAGGGATCAAAAGTAAAAAATCTCTACTAAAAATCAGTTTTTCACAAAATCGAATATCTTGTTTGGTTATAACTAAAAATCAACTAAGTATAATAGTTAATTAACAGTTTTGCCAAATGTTTATATTACCATCTTTATATGGTATAATTTTCAAAGTATTTTAATTACTTTTGAGCTAAACAGTATCTATTTTGTTTTCTCTTTAGTGTTTTTCTATAAATGTCGATAAAAAAAATTCAATTGGTCAAAAACCTTGAAAAATTAATACAATGTATCACATACATTTAATTACTTGAATTAAAAAAGTTAAGCGTAAATCCATTATTAACTTTTGGTCATTTTTGTTTTAAAATGCTGATGCAAAATGTTGGGCTTGTCCAAACAGCTTGAAATTCTAATACTAGATTACAGATTAGTGTTCATTTAGTAATTTTAAAATATTAAATATAGTCAAGATTTATTTTTGAATCGCGAATGTTTGTAAATTATGTGGAAGTTGAAATTAATATTTATAAAATATTCAACTTTTATAGCTAAAAGACTAGAAAATGCAATAAGATGAAACCTAAAAATCTAAAAATTATAAATACACATTTTTTTTAGGCACTTAAAATTAAAATGTTTACAAAATATTGGGTATAAATTAATATCTATATTTTAGTTGTTTTGTAATGATTCAAAAAGATTTTGGAGACTTGAAATATTGTTACGTATATTATTATGTTTTACTATATGAGAAATGCATTTTTAAAATATTCAGATTAATTTTAAGCTATATTGCCGAGTTCACACCGTATTACTAACAGTAAAATAAATTAGGTACTATAATAGCAATATAATAAATGTATCATACAATATACTTTAGTATATTTAGGGTGAAAGACCGTCTACGTTCAGAATCGTTTTTCGTACACAATTATTTATCATTGTGTTCAAATTTAACTCACACATAACAATGAAATATCTATACTCAATGATGAGGTACACTCGACGTCTCGACAACTACTTAACAGCAGAGCGGTTACCTATTTGGGCACTTTTTTCTATCTCTACTTTTTCTTTTAATATATATTTTAAATTTAGTATAGAGTGTATACTGTATACAATGATTACTGCATAAATAAACATATTGTTTTAAATATTAATTTGTATTATTAATAATGTATTAATGATTTAATTTATTTATAATAATTTATTATAAACGATATTATTATATTCAGGCTCGTCGCTAGGGTACAAGCAAGTTATGCGTGGTTTTAGGGCGGCTTAAATTTTTTTTATAGAAATTGAAGCTACAAAATCAAATAAATATTTTATTTTATAATTAAATACAAATCGGGCCTGATTATATTACTGATTACCACATGGCACACAAATATACAATAAACTTATAATCTAAAATATAAAGTAATAAATATTTTGTACCAAATTCAAATAATGTTCAAGGACATAGGTACATAGGTACTATAATATTATATACTGTCATAAACAATTGTTGATACCGAATATTTAAATATCTACCTACCTACCAATCACTTATATATATTTTATGATCAACAGTTTTGGATAGTTTAAATTTACCGCCGCGTTAGCTTATCTTAATTGCCTGTGAGCAATAATAATGTATGTATTATTAAATGTATAGCCGGGAAATAATAAATTAAGAAATATTTTTTCTAATTTAACATTAATTAGTCACCTCACTCGTATATTTGCAGCTTAGGTAGGTAAACATCATTATTTTTAACAATGTACCTATTAAAACTATCTCTCCGCCACCATGCATCGATTTTTTTCTATAAATATCAAATATCGAAAAAGAACTTTGTTAGGTATGTAAAATTAAGTTGGTAAAAAAAGATGAGTTTTAGTTTCATCAATAAATAGTTCTTACTACAACATTTTAATACATGGGTAGTAATAGTTAAGAAGATGTAGTTATATCCGATTAAACTATTAATTAATATGGTAATGTCACATGTTATTAAAAAAATAATGACGTTTGAATTGGGTTGTAACTTATCTTTTTTATAATATAACTTATTTATTATGATCACTTACTAATTGTTATGACATTTTTTTCAGTATTTTAATGAACACATTTTTAAATAAATATTAAATATCATAATTTCTCTACCTATAATAATATAGTGTGCATAATATAATTTACAGCTAAATTACAAACACAAATTAAGTGAACCAATCTATAAAAACTATGTGTAATACGTCAGATATTTATGAACTAAGAACATGGCCAAATATTGGCGTACCTATTTAAATATTATTTATTTGGAGACGTGTTTCGGGTTGAAAATTTCACAATATTATTATATCATTGTTATTATTATATCTTTCTAGTTGCTATTATATAGGCGATCGAGACTTGCGTCACCCCATCCATTCACAATTACTAACAGACATGAATTTCGATAAGCACTAGCCAAAAAATATAAGAAAAACTTCAATATCTAGTAATTTATATTATTGGCACGCAATAGAGTGTAACAGATGTCAAACATCACGTTTACATCTTAAAAGTATTTTCCAAGCGTGTATAATAAATAATAATAATTGCCGTTTTATAAAAAAAACCAAATTTAAGTAGGTACTCGTATAAAATACAGTTATACTACGAAAATATGTTCAAATAAAATGTGTGAATAAAAGCTAACGGTAGCTAACAGGCAGTTGTCTAATTTTTGGGGGTGCTAAATAATATTGATATATATTTTTTTGTTATACTTTCCTGTGCTTTACTGATTACATGAGAAGACCTTAAAAAAAAATATTTTCAAATTCCCTTATCATTGTTATTTTTATAGGTAATACTGTTTTATAAAGATTCCAGTTTTGAGCTACGGTATAATGGCTTTAGAAATAAATAGGTACATTCGGAACGGTGTGATCATCATTTCGTAAGCACATGATCGGTGGGTATAAGAGATGAGTAGTGTTATTATTATTACAACTATATAATATTATACAACGTTGCTGGCGTATTTACGAATTTCAGAAATTTACCGCCCACCGTCCGCTTAAAAGCATATTTGGTGGCTCAACTCATATAATCGTATGCATTTAATGTTGCACCATCACCTACATCGCACGTTTGCGTGATGGAATTATCAGGAAGTGATAATTGCACTAATAATTAAAAAACGGCTTATCGCTTATGGGATAAGCACGACCGTTCGCTAAATTACGTCATACGCTCGCCATCTAAAATTGACTGAAAAGTCAAATGCGGTGACGGCGTCGAGCCATACCGTTATACATAAAACAAGCTAATATACAATATGTTATTATTATTAGAACATTTTTTTTTTTTTATTAAAATAGAATATTATTTTAAGTTATAGCTGCGCGTCTGTGTCTTACCCAAAAGCTTTTATCGTTTTCCCGGAATTCAGTCGTGTCCATGCTGTTTGTATTGTACCGGCCGGAAGAGGAAAATATCGTTTCCATAGCGATTATAAATATAGTAATGTCCAACTCTACAAACGGTCGAGAGGCAGAATAACTCGACTAGGTGGATTCGTTTGATCGCGATGCCAAAGAATAAAGTACCTAGGTACTTATATAGTATTATAAATGATTATATTTTATCACTCGCCGCACGTGTGCTTTTTTCTCCTCCGATCAAACGTTCGTTTCGTCGTCGGCCCGGCGAGAACAAAATTATGAATATAATATTATTTATCCTTATATTATATGGGTATATGGCAGAATTGAAGTACCGAAAACCGCACGCAAAATACAATTTATATAATTTTTTTTTAACCGTTCAACGATTAATAATCAAAACCGTTACGCACTATATTATGATCGCGTATCGGACTTGCAACTATAATTGACGATGTGATGTTATTGTTATCGTTTTCATACGATCGAGAATTTTAATAATGAAGATTATACAATAGGTATCGTGGAGCTGTCTCGACTCTCAGTGAAACTCGCACGCCACACGCACGTCGGACGCCGACTGAGACTGAGTAACAACTGAGGAGCACGTTGTCGGTCCGTTTGCGGATACGCCTCGGCCGCCACAGCATGATACCGACGATCGTGGCGATGTGCGTGTGGTTGTGTGCGTCGAAGGACGAAGAAAAGAAAAATTGTTTATGCGAACAACCGGGGAGACGCGAACAATTCTGGCAAACGGTTCGCGGGTCATCGGCTATGGCTTGTGTTTCCGGGGGTTGGGGGATAGATATGTATACTTAACAATATGTATAACATTCCGTTTCCACCCTCCCGCGGACCTTCAGCCCTTATATTTTATTCGTCTTTCTATAATACGTTACCATGTTATTGTATGCACGCAGATAGCTGTAGCCGCCATATAATAATATATAATTTATCATACACACAACTCGCATCGACTGTGTTTTAAAAATCGTGTCGGTCAATTTTATCTCGTGAATTTTTTATTGAAAAACACATTTTCATAATAGGCAGTCAAAACTTTGCTGCACACCATATTATTATTTATATGTCTAAGCGCAATATTTTTTAGTTGCCATGTCTGTCCGCATACCTGTAGTTATGTTATGAGAAATCCCCATAGGCATTCGAGGCAACGCGCGTTTGTGCTGAGAACTAAACCACACAATAATTAGAAAATAAATATTTTCTTTATAATTATTAATTACCAATGCTGCGTAAGTACAAGTTAATGATATATTTTTAACTGAGCCAAATTAAGTTGGCAGAAAAATTTAAAATAGTTTAAAGTTAATGTTGGGTAATCAATTTTTATTGAACAGTACAGCAGGGTAATGTCAACAACAAGAAATAAATTTAATAATTTAATTTTTAATTACCTTGTATCGTCAATGATGTGGTTTTATTTATTATTCAATTATATATAAATAAATATGTAACTAGAATTTAATTGAAAGTAACTCGTTATTTATTAATAGTTAATGTCAACAAAAACCAATTAAGTTAAAAATTAAATATTTAAGTTAAAAGGTTAAAATTAACTTTAACTCATTATTTATTGACACGTTTATGTTCGGAATTCATAAGTAGGTACCTATAGATACCACAAACTCGACAGTGGATTTTGATTGATTTTATCCTACTTTTTCTCCTATGCTAGACAGGTACATAATTGTTGATATTATTATTCTAACATCACTGCAGATATACTGCATATAGACTACATTCAACGCATAAAACATGGAATAAAATATTACCTTAATTTGGGTACCAAACCATGTAAAGTCATAAAAGGAAACAAAAAATCAGACCAACAAGCCAAAAAAGCAATAGCGAATCTTTAACCCTTTATCAGACGTATGGGGTTCCAGTTTACACCCACACAAAATAAAACCTATCCCTATGTATTACAAATTACAATTTCCAGTACATAGAAGTTGTACATTATGGATTCTATGTATAGGAAATGATTTGTGCGTCTAATATTAAATCGATATTCATAAATTGTTGTTTTAAAATACTAAAATATATTCTTTGTAGGTTGAAATATTCATCGAAATTGGAGTATGCCATAGTATTTATCACCACGGAAATTGAAGTAAATGATAAAAAAAAAATGAAAAATATTTACTAATAGGTAACAAAAATAAGATTTTGTAGGTAATAGAAATAATTTTTTTTACAAACTAAAATTTGAAATCAAGTATTAAAATGTATTGATTTATTATTATTTTTTAAATATATTTTATAATTATTCTATCGGATTAATTTTTATATAATTTTTTTATTAGTAAATGTTTATCCGTATTTACGTATTCTATATTATCATACTATATAATAATTTAATATACAAATCGTTAAAATTCATTGTTAATATTATTAAAAACAATCAAACATTCAAGAGACTGAAATTTTCCATTTTATAAACTAAATAATATATTATGCTATTATTTTATTTTTCAGTTTAAGTGTTTTTTAGACTAACATCAACGTACCTATTTAATAATATTATTGTATTAATTAAATCATAATTTTTAATACTTTATACATAATGTTTATGGCATTATAATATTAAAATGAATTCAAAAAATAGTGCAATAAAGCCGTAACTAGAAAAATTTCAATTTTTGTTCTTTTAAGTTGAAATCACAAAAAAGTAAAGATATTTACAAGGATAAAAATCACTTGATTATAATCACAAGAAATCTATAAATATGTATCTACCCTTAAAATTATTTTTTGTTTGTCATTTTATTTCAAACTTTTGTATTTATTTATTAAACATTTGATGTTTTTGAGTTATGGCCATATTGTACTGACAGTCCGAATTGATGCAACCTATTATATCTATAAATTTAAAAAAAATAGTTAATTTACACGGCTTTTTCAGAAATGAGGTCTGATAAGCCATCGCGTCACAGTAGAAGTAAAAAAAAACACGCATTCTTAAGAGTTAAAAACGCCATTCTCAGATATTGCAATTTACAACCAACGAAGAAACTGAAAACAAAATTAAAATAAAATAGCAAACCCAGTGGCAAAAAACATAATTTAAAACTACCCAATATAGAAATCAAAATGAGCACATCATAAAAGTTATATGCTTATGTCTACAATGAGGTTTTAATATTCTGCTCATTTTGATCATCACTGTAGCTTATAGAATCTAATTTTAATTGTAATCAAAACATATCTAATAAAGTAAACTATACCGAATCAATAGGTTTATATAATGTTATATTGACCTTGTATTAGAATCACCACTTATATTATCTATATACCGCATAATTGAATCATTTTTATTTAAGTACAATAGTTTTACAATTTTTGTGGCCTTAAATAATTAAAATCCGGTCTGATAATAATCAAGTCATATAATTATGCATTTTTAAGCTAATATTGGATATAAATTACTCTACCCCATGCAAGAGACATCAACGATTGATAGTTTAGGTACTGTAAATTATGGGCTTTGGTTTTCTTAAATTTATAAGTTCACCTATAGTTGAAAAGAATGATTAAGATATGTTAAATGATATCAACCGAAAGGCTAAACGTAACAGAAACAATTTGACCTGCTCGCAATGTGATCAGTGATATCACTAAGTGAAACTCATTGTATATAACGTGTACCTTCGTATATTCATACTAAACTATTGTATGCATTTTGTATAGACTTATTACGTCTTACAGACGTAGGTTTAACAAATTATACGTAAACACTGCAGCTACTTTATAATTCATATAATCATAAGTATGTATAAATAAATGATATGCACTCTGCAATTATCATGCACTGCAGCGCAAACCAAATATTATATAATTCATTTATAAATGAGTTAGGTATAATTTATAATGACGTTATGGAATACAGAGTCTATTGTTAGAGACACCGTCTCACCGTGATCGACTCCTACTATAATATCTACGTATTATGAAGGGTTTAAAGTGGGGAGACTCAAGGGGACTAAAACACTCAGTCACCCTACCTTAGCTGCACTTATAGCCGTCATCTAACCCGGCGTTATAATATAGTTGTGAACATTTACCTTATTGGTAACAAGATTGCGAACGATTGACAGCCGTTTAAAGAAATTATATTTTATAAGTTATAATATTTAAACGATTGCAAACGATTTTTCAAGCGACTTTGTCGTTTATTTTAATATTTTATATCATTGTTTACAAGCGACAGATATATTAAATACGACATCGTAGTTTAAAAGGTATAGACGCTGATACGCTGAGGCCTCGAAGATATAAATCAAAATAATTTCTCCTCCGTGCAAAATTGTTTATTATATTTACCATAGATATTTTATTATTTTAGATTTATGAATTTATACATATATGCACATTAGTATATTATGTATATTTTTTTAATTTAATATAGGCCAGCGTGCATCGCGATCCGTTTGCCACACCTGGTAAAATATTTTAAACTATTAATTTAAAGCATATCTAATTAATTGTATGTTTATAGACATTAAGAAATCTATTGTGCGCAATAAAGTCTATGGAAAAATATAATTAATGTTAGAATATATTGATATTATTAATATTAAATTAAATAAACTAGTTTTCGAGGGAAGCTAGAAACATTTTTTCGTTTGGTAAATTAATGAATAACCTATTCCTTACTTAATGATTTGTTGTACCTACAGGATATATAAAACTCAAAATAGTATCCTTTGCCATTTTGTGACACTTTAAGTCCTGCGCATTAATTGTACGTGTATATTGTTTATACTATCTTCTGTATATATAAAAATTTCGTGTCACGATGTATGTTCACGATAATCTCCGAAACTACTGGATCGATCATGATGAAATTTTTACTATGTGTGTAATTTGGCTGAACTTAAAAGATAGGCTAATTTTAAAAGGGAAAGGATTAATCCCGGGAGGTGCTAAGACGGGAATTTTGAGATTTCAGATGACAATTTTTGTTTATAAATGGTTGCCATGGGTTTTTAATGATAATAATAAAAAAAAAAAACTATTTGCTTTACTTTTTAAATATAAATTATAATATAATATCAAACTATAAAAACGTGAAATGAAAATCTCTGTACAGGCTAAACTCTGGAACTACTTATCAAATCTTTTTGATTTTCTTTTTTAAACGAAAGAGTATTTCACGAAGAAGGTTTATATGAAAGAAAATTTTAGGTTGCTATTGGTTAATCGGCATGTTTGTTGATTTGTATTATTATTTTTTGTCAATATACATACATATAATATAATATATAAAAAGATCTGATAAGTAGTTCCAGAGTTTAGTCTGTAAAGTTATAGTCTCTGTATTTATATAGTTAGATATATATATAAATTAATGCTCTTGGGTAGATTAGACCTCTGGGAAGAAGATAAGTTAATTTACAAAGGGTTAAATTTGTTTTTTTTTATTCATCGGTACGGTTAGATTAGGATAGGATTTTGTATAGGTAAATTTATTATATTAATCCATCGTAGGTAGAATTAAGTAAAACAAACAAACTTGGTATAACTTTGATACTTTAGAGTTAAATCATACACTTACGTATTAACAGCACGGCGGGGTCTGCGATCTACCACAGGTAGATTGCCTACCTGATATAATGTACTGCTGCGAATCAGAATTTTTATTCTGGGCAACGGAAAAGTTAAGATACATTTTGAACACCATACACCGAATATTAAATAACGAATTGAACAAAGTTTGAGTCATACAGAGTTGATACATTTAACGAGCAACGAAGTGCACGGAATCAGCTAGTATATTTATATATATATAGATATATGTAGTCATAGTGTATATCTGTCGACTGTTATGGACCATTATGATTTAAAACAACTGTTAAGTAGTTCAAGGGAAAACTTAAAAAAAAATATTTGACTTGAGAATTCCTAAAAATATTGACTGGAAATGCAAGTTGCCGACTTAAGAAAGGCGATACAAGTGGCGCAAGTTCAAACGACAACGAGATTAGATACCTAATGTAGATGTGATCCAAATGTTGCTGAATAATAAATACCCTTATATTTTCCTGTAAGAAAAGTATCTGAGTAACCTTGCATCTATTGAATTTTCAAGGTTCTTGATTAAGGTAGTTAAACAATTTTATAATCATAAACATTGGCTGAACTAGGGGGTGCTTAAGCTCCAGGTTTTTTTGTGACTCGATGAGACCTAACACCTAACGATTTTTTAGGAGGTGCTAATTTTGACTTAGGGGCTGCTAAGGACCCAAAACACCCCCTAGTTGCGTCAATGAGCATAAATCACAAAAAACAGGAGTAATTGCTCTGCTATATAGGTGTTAAGCGTGCATATTCAATGTATGCACCCATTTTAAAAATTAGCATAAAAAATAAATTACAGTAACTATACGATGAGAAACGATTCTTAAACGGTCTTTCAAGCTTTATTACTAATTTATTATTCATTACTCATGAAAGGTTATGAAAGCAAATAAGAATTAAATATTTTTAAATAGAAAGCACAAATAATACAATTTAAAAAAAAAAAAGTAGTTTTTTTATCTTACGGGATACTTGATCATCAAGATTATCAATTATCATACATTTGTTTTTATGTTCCGGCATCAAATACATATATTTAAACATACATTTTTTAATTAGAAAAATAAAATAAAATCATATATATTGTTTATTCCTGTTTACTGGGATTGGCGATTTTAATTTCTACTATGATTACATAATGAAAACTGAGTGATAAATATTACATTTTTTTTTTTGTTGATAAATTAATACTAGTTTATACACTATATTGGTAGAATAGAATTGATCTTAAATCTATTTCTCTTGAAGATAAAGATATTCCTGGATAGGATTGATTTCTGATGATACTTTGATTACTGATTTCAGACCGTGAATTATTGGCGTTCTTTTTTCTTTTTTCTTTATCACAGTACCCTTTGCCATTTTGTGACACTTTAAGTCCTGCGCATTAATTGTACGTGTATATTGTTTATACTATATAATATATAACATATAACGTACTATTACGTATAGGTACTCTTGTTTTAGTAATTTACCAGTCTAACCAAAATTATATAGTTTTTAGATATTAGACTAATAGATTTACGAGAAATTTTGTTGTGACATACTAACATTTTGTATGAACAATATTAATTTATACGCTTATATAATAAGGACAATAAGACTAATCAATTTGTGTGTAAATGGTATAGTTTTTTCAACACTTTTTAATATCAATAAAACAAATGGGTGTGATGATAGTTGCTGATAAACAGAAACTTTTATTCTTCACCTATATATTAGAACCATCTAAATTCCAAATATATCTAATGTATATTTAGAAAAATAATTCAGGATAAACTAAATAAGTTAATGAAACCAACATAGGTTCGGTATGCATCAATCAAAAAGAGGCGATACAACTTTATACTGAAAAATACTTAAACTATGACATTGCTATTATATACATTTGTTATTATCACATAGGTCAGTGGTGCAACTTGATAATAAGGGGCCCATGAAAATATTTCTAGACTGGGGCCCTTACCTGATAATACAAATTAAAAACAGTACCTAATACCTTATTATAAATCTAAAAAATATTGTTTTCTCACATTATTTTTATAGTTAATAATATTATTAGTTAGATATACCTCATTTTAGACAAGTTTCTCGGCTCTCGCATAGGTACTCGTAATTCAAATTATCTAAACTCAAAAGAGTAAAGACATTATTATTTATTGTTATTATATTAGGAATATCGTAAATGAGATCTCGGGGCCCCCCAAAACTAGGGGCCTCTGTTAAATACACACTCAGCACTCCCGACAATTACATCACTGGCATAGGTGTTGGTATACAAATCTCAGAACGTGTATAATATGACAATAGTATTGTAATTTATTCAACATTTCAATGTCATCATTTATAATTTTCAATAATTGATAGTGATTTTAAATTATTGTTAAATACGTAATTTTTTTTAACACGATTACTTATTCCTATGGTATTTTTTGCATTCCTTTCAATAATTACAGGTAGAAACCAGGTAACGAAACAGTCCGATATCATATTACAAAGTATATGTACCTTCCTAATTAAAATAAGAGTGATTCGAAAACAAAATCCTACTCAGTCCCGATTACCACATGTACAACTTTAAACTAATAATGGTGATAAAATGATGTACGTACCATGGATCCATAAATTCCTCTTTGAGTACAAAACATGCCTTGGTGAAAACGAAAACGAGCACGGTAAAGAGAAAAAAAATGTATTAGGTACCTACGCCCAATATTTACGATAGCATCAAACAGTATGTAAATGGGCCACTAGAGCATTATTTTTACAATACGACACGGTTGTATTAATGCTGCACGTATACGCGTATAATATATAATAATTCTAAATGATAAGATATCACTAAAGTTTTGAATTTTTTAATGCTATAATGCTTTTTACTTTTTGTTATTACCAAACTATGTCAAGTGTCAGATTATATTTATCCAGTTGGTAATAATATTAACCTTTTATTATAGATAGCAGATATAGGAAATAGGTACCTACCTAATGTTATTAAAGTCATAATTTATATTAATATAATTATAATATACCTAATAAGTATCTACAACTTATAACATAATATTACTATCCAAAATTTGAAATGTTTATTATTATTATTAATTTATTAAATCGTTATTAAAACCCAAATTATTATTATTATTATCACTAAACCTACAATTTTTAATTACATAATATTAGTGAATTTGTTTTTAAAAACGTAAACAGATATAATATATTTCATGAAACTTTTGTAATATGGTAAAGGTAGACATCTTTGATAAGTTTATATTAATATTATATACTAATATTCTACAGTTGAGTCACATTAACTCACATTTTTTTCTTGCCATAGAAGTGTTAATAAGTTATATTCGAAGTATTCAACTCAAATAATACAAATATCGAATTTATTTTCATCCTCCGACCACCTAGAGATTCGATTAATCGAAATTCGACTAGTCGAGTGTACTTACGATATCTAACCGTTTATTAAATTTGATAAATATTTTAAATTAACCTATGCAATACTATTGAAAGTCAAAATGTAATTTTTTTTCAAACGGGAGGAAAAAAGAGTATATATATTTTTATAAATGCATTTCTATAAACAGTATAAACTATAAATTAATATCAAGCTAGTATTATATGCCTATCATAAAATAATAAAAAAAACATTAGAAAATATTAATGTCATCATTATTATAACAATTATAGCCCTATATAATAGGTAAATAAACTATGATTAGCTTGTGGAGTAAAATATATTTTTATTTTTTTTTTTTTTTTTTTTCGGACATTGCTGACAACAAGAAAATAACAAGTTTTCTATTATAAAATATTACACAACTTTTATGAGATTTAATTTTTATCTGCTTCCATCACTGTAAAATTTCCCACCTTTGGTAAATATTTAAGTTCTTCTTACACCACAGTATATTATATAGCTATGTATAGATACTCAAAGTTATTTAAACATGCAGTTATATTATATGAGGGACATTGGGTAGTCGCAACATTATACAAGTAGGTACTAGCTGATAGTGGATACATTTTATAATTGTTTGTACTCACAGTATTATTTGACTAATATTATAACTGTACACAATAAAATTAATACAACTTCATTAATAAGACAATTTTGTTATAACTAATTATTTAAATAATAGTACACACACAATCATAGTAATATAATTGGTATATATTAAATTGATTTCGTATTTTTTAATTATATAGAACTGCATAATATGATATACGCTATAAATTATAATAAGAGTGTTGATAGTTTAAAAAAATTACTTTCACTTAGGTACCTAATATTATATCAAATATCAATACACTCAACATAATTTAGTTATTACTAAATCGGTTATCGTGTATTATGATACTCGCATTATTGATTATACTATTATTTATTTTACTGTTTCGAAACCTTGCTATTGGCTGAACGTATTAAGGCCACCCTTTAAATGCTGGACGATATATGTTATGGGATCCCTTCCCTCGATATTATTGACAATTTCTTGCTTCAGAACGGAGCGGAACGTATACACATTTTGGAATGATGTGTGTTTTTTTGATGCTTCAATCTTCAATGTATTTTTTGTTAACGAAGTGGAATAGTTGATATTTTTTAATGAGGTGAGGGAGGGTAAAAGTAAAAATTGCAGTAGCTTTCATAATAATGAGGAAAAAAAATAGGAACAAAGGAATTTTTAAACCATTTTTCGACATTTTTAATTTTTTTTGTAATACTCAAATTGAATAATTGTAGGTATTTGAAATGCTCACAAAAATATGATATCAATTTTGTTAAAAAAAATAATGCTTTGTCAATTATATTAAAAGTTAAGGCTTTTCAAAAGTTTTTTCACTGAAATTTAAAAAAAAAGTTGAGTCTATTTCACAAATATTTTTTTATGAACGTCATTACAATGTCGTTTGAAATTTGAATGTTTAATGTTGATGAAATTTAATATTCACGCGTAAATAACTATTTCTTATTAAATAATTTTAGTTTATTTATTGTAATTTTAACTTTTACAAAAATTAAAATACGATTTTTTTTAAATGCTCTTTTTTAATATGACATTTTAGGAATTTGGGGGATAACATCAAACATGTGGAAAGTTGATTTCAAGTAGACTTGACGACAAATTCAAATCTGTTTTCAGAATTCTTATCGCTTCAATAGATCAATTGAAATGTTTGGCAAAAAATACGTCTAAAATAGTATGTCGCGCGTGTGTTAGAAAAAATAGAAAATCTCGGTATCGAATCCCCTTAACTTAATTTTTTTATACATCAGTTTTTATATTTATAAAATGCAACAAGTGCCACTCTGCAGTGTTTGACGTATGCTATAAACAACAACGTATACTCAGATGTGCTGAGAATGTTAAAACTATTATTTTTTATAGCTTTGTAAAAATAATCGACCATCGCATGTAATAATACTGATCAAGTGGCTGCTAACAAACAAGGCGTTCCGTCCAACACTATTCATTATAATAACTGCAATAATATTATACACAGATGCAAATCAAAATCGATCCCCAAACAATAGGGTATTCATAAAAATAATTATGCCTACTACGTCATTATTAACATATATTAATATTAAAAATTTAAAACACAAGTAAATAATAATAATAATTATGAAAGGAATCATACTATGTATTATCAATACTCTAAAGTGCTCTAAATAGCCCGATACCACAGTTACTCGCGTGATTTCCATCAGCGTAGCCAGTGCATGCGAATAAACGATAGAAGAAGTGTTAATGTGGTTCACGTGTCACGTAGTATTTCAACTTTAAAGTACAACTTGTATTTAGACATTTAGTTATTTAATAATTATTATATTAATAAAATTCACGATTCTAGAAAGGAATATCGGAGCTTGGGTAAGTTTTAAGCACTTTTTAAGTAGGCTCTTATTCGATTCATTACACGTACCTACGTTCATAATAACTTTACACTGAACCAAATTGGAAACTCCAAGTGCGAAAAACATAAGCAATATTGAACATGACGACGACGATGAGAACTTAATATAGTATGTATATGCTATACTAAGCTCTGCCTTTAACTTGGACCTAGGACATGACAGTGTCGGGTCTCTCACCGTTTTCACCCTTTAAAATGGCAGACGATGATTTATCGAGCATCTTCGCTACATATTTCCCATTAACTATGCGTTTATCCAAAGTCTGAATTTTGGAAAATGAAGTATGCCTACTTAAAAACAATAATCTAAAATACTTATAGATTTTGCAGTTTGCCATTTTATGAGTGTCATGTGACAAACTTTCTTTTTTTTAAAATTACAACCACTTTTTAAACTGTAAACTATTAAGTAGATATTGTTTTAAAATAAATATGTGTCTCAATCGATACTCAAACGAGTTTGAATACCTATTATGCTATTATCCATAATACCTATATAAAAAAATCTATGAAAATCAGAATTTTAATAAGCATTATTAAAGTGTAAAAGAGTGAGTTTACTGGGTGAATCACTCTATTAAAGACGAATAGTTGCAGATATTATTACAAAGAATAATGAGGTGAAAATCTTTTTTTTTCTATTCAAAAAGATGAAAATTTAAAATTTGTTTAATAAATATTATTAATACAGTAAATACTATAGTAAATAATATTATCATTAGTGTGTGTGACTGTGTGAATGAAATAGCTTTGCTCCCTCGCAACATTTCAATAACGCACTATACTTGACTGTTAATTATTTTGATCAAATACTCAAATGTATCAACCTTTTGCAAATTGCATTTACTAACTTATTTATCCAATACAATTTTGGAAAACATATTTAAATTTGTCATCAAATTTACTTGAAAGCGACCTTCTTACATTATTAAATTAATTTTGATCGATATTATTAACATTTTGACATCAGCCAGATAGAGAGAAGTGGTGGTTCGGCGAAGGACCTCAATGGTCTATACTAAGCCAAAAAAAAAAAATTATTTAAATTTTTAATAATCAAAATTTAAAAACCTTATTTTGAAGAATTTAAAGTTTAGAGTTTAATTTAAAAGTGGAAAAGTCGTTTTAAAGTAAATTTTGTGACGATTTCAATTAATATGTTTTCAGAAGTTGTATCCAATAACTAAATTATATTTTTGATACAAATGGCATAAAATAGGTCTATTAATGTAGAAAATACGGACGGGATTAATCTCCTTAATAACAAAAACTTGGGAATATTTTTTATTTAGAAGGAGATGGACTGAAGATTACTTTATCGCAACTTGTAAAAGCACCATGACGTAAAAGAAAAACGTAATTATATATTTATATGTTTGTATAATTTACATTTATAACTATAATACGTCTCATGTATAAGTAGGTACTTACTTTAGTAAGGAACAAAACTTAAAATGGTATACGAGTAAAAGACTTATTCAAAATGTAATTTAAAGGCTGGAACCCTGATGGCAATTTTAGGTTTTCTGTACCTATGTATTTGAATTTACTTTTGAAACTTAATATCAAACAAATCTATATTAAGAACATAACGACAGGCAGACATTTTTGATACACTGCAATAAACTCTATGGTTACGTTATGATTAAATAATGCGTGGACATGTATACATCATAGAGTACTCTTTAGATTACTTAATTGGTATAAATACATCTATTACACAAACACATAAGTATAGTGTATTATACATGATAACGTGGGTTAAGATTTTTTTTCACAGATGATGGAATTTGTACGTAAAAAAACAAAATGATCGTCTTCCGTTATTATTTAATAGGTACCTAATAATAATAATAGGGTATAGCCGTATAGGTATCTGGAGTATTTGACAATTTTATACTGAAACTTAATTTAAATACATAAATCCGTAAGTACTGAATATACCAATTATTTAATATCCTCTAAGTATTATAATATATATTGTGCCTGTTGACAACTATTGTCTCAATCATTGAATTTCATATTTTAGTCTAGGGTTATAAATGATATTAAAAATCCACTTTTTTCTCTATCCTAATACTTATAGGGATATAATTATTTAATTACATAGGTACTACTACTCTAAAAATAAACACACATATCATTTCAAATAATAGTATAGGCATATAATTTTAACTATTTATAGGTTAGGACATTAAAAAAATAAGACTAAACGTGATGAGTATATTATAACTATTAGGTAGATGGGTACTTTTAATTTAATTTGGCTACTACGCTATAATTCGTATCCAACGTAGGTATAGCTAATGGATAAACCCGAGGATGAATAAGGCAAGAACATTTAAACGTTAAATTACCAAACAAATATAGAACAATATTGGCCTCAAATATTTTTGTAAGCAAATAAGACCGGAACACAGGGGGATAAAGGGATTGTTATACTACCTATATTATCCCTACATTGAATTCGATCCTGCACGGCAGAACGTAGTATAACTAATATGTTATTTACTGTTTGATTATGTCGGTGTTCTTTTTTTTAGATTTTACATTTATTCACTCGTGAAGGAGGCCATTACACGATTTACACTCTATTCAGTCCGATAGGCTTTTCCGAGGATTGACAGGGTTAAGATGTATTGTTAAGAAAGTGGAATTTTGTAAATTTACAGACGCCCGATTAAGTATTTCGTAAAGTAATGTCTTCGAATCTTCGCATATCTTCCAAATTAATTTCATTTCGAATTCCATGACTTGATTTTGTCAAAAGCAATGTTTAAAAGTTCAATATTCGATTACTACAACTTACGGTCTGGGCATCGCAATTCTACATGACGTCTATAGTACTGGCACTGCGCACTGCGCAGATATTTGTACTTCGTTATACTATATTATTATATGCTCGTATGTTTATATATTACAAGTATATTTATAATTGTTTTCTTTCATTAGCTATTTAGAATAAACTGGTAGGGTTACTTTATATTATACAATTTACCTGTTTAAATTCATCCAGTTCCAAAAAAAAAAAAAATATAAAATGTTAAATGTGAAATTTCTTCTCGTGTTATTAAGGAATGTATAAATGGGTTTTTCATTACATGGATTTTTGGGTTGTCAATATAAAAATATTTTAAATATTTCTATACATACTATAAAATATATACATCAACGTCATTATGTATTCAGAAAATTGCTGCTTATCCGTTATCCATTAGTAAAACGCGCGATCGGTTAACGAACAGACGGTGATTTATGTCTTACAATAATAATAATTAATGAGTGATACTTTCGGACAAGGTCTTTTTCAATCATTTATGTTTAATGGTACTTACAATAGCAACAGCTTAGATGCTCAGTGAAAAGATTGAAATATAAATTATATTGGTCTTACAACGATTTTAAAATTTATTTATTTTTTGTGAACGTTTTTTCTGGGTTGAAGGAGTCCTCAAAGAGATACAATAATAGTAATAGTAACTATATAAACTAGTAGGCCCTTTAAAAATAGGAAACCGAATGTGAATAGTACTTTAAAAAGGTCCTTTTAGTTCAATAAAATTTATCTAAGACCTTACAAAAACTAACAACGATGGCCTCGAAAAAAATTCAATCAATTCGTAGGTTATTAATTTCTTTAACATTTAATAATATTTCATCACAGTTCACAATTATTCACAATGCACAAATACCCTACGCCAAGATGAACAAAGTAATACAAGTATAATGTTGACAGATGTTTTTTTTTTAACTATTGAGACTATATAAACGTTTACCCTTTATAACCGTTTGTATACAGAGTAATATTTACCGAGCATGTTCTTTACTCAAGGTTCAATCCCGTTTTTTCTTTAATAATGCATTTATTATTTATGTATATACTTGGTACTTAGATTTTCATCTTGTGGCATTACAAAATTCTTTTTATGTAAACGAACCTTTTATATTCTTAATTGTTAAGGAGATGATGTTTTTGAGCATTTTGATGTACTTATATTTCTAAATTAAAAAGTCTATTGTGAATGACTATATTTTTATATTTTGTCCTTAGAATATGGACATAAAACTTGATAACTTAGAAACTATTGATACGAATGTCAATTATTTACCTGTTCCTATGTATAAAATAAATTATCAAAATATTCACAAAAATGACGGCTTGTTCACATTTGAAAATAAGAAACTCGTATTGCCACAGACACCTATTATTGGCTATTATACATATTAAATAGCAATTAAGCTAACTATTTTAAAATATATCTTATAGTATCTATAATCTTAAAAATTCCAAAAAATAGAATGTGAATAAATGCACTATTAAAGCCGATAAAAGAGCTGTATGGTGATTCACCATGTATAGTTATCGATAACTATAGGTATACGTATATGAAAAAATAAAATCTTCAAAAAATATTAATATAGGACATATTGATATTGGTATGCTAAGTCAATTAATTTTCAAAATTTTAAATGGCTCGCTTGTAAAGTTTAGTGTTTTTAATGGTAAATTGTTAGCATCTCATATAATAATAGTCATCAAATTATAGATGTAACCATGGATAAAAAATCGTGGACACCGGACGTTCAAAAAAAAAAAAAAAACAATTTCGTACCAAATGGATAATCGACAATATTGTTGGCACATAATGTTTATTCGCTCTTTTAATTACTCAATTCTGTATTCTAGTCATCTATTTGGTATATAATAATATAGGTATTAATTAGTTCATAAGTACATTAGGTACTTACCAAATTGTACCTACTATGAAAATAGTTTTAATCTTTTTTTAATAAATTATCATTGGTCTTATTACCTAATGTATATGTATCTATATACAAATTAAAACATAATATAGTTGTCGAGTTTAGTAATAATAATATAACAGTGAAAGTATAAAAATGTGAATAATAATATATAGTAAAAAGTATATAATTATAATGAATGTTATGCGTTTACAAATAACTCGTGACGTTGCGTACCCGTGTGTTAAAATAATAATTATAAATTATAACAATAAAGAGAACTGATAACATAGAAATGTCGATTTGTAAGGCACCTATTCAATAAAAATAATATTAAAATAAAAATACTTTAAATGTCCAAATCATATTTCGAATAATATAATATTATTAGGTACATAATATAATATAATCATTGTATTATATGCGCGCGTATCAAAGACATAATTTATTCAACTAATATTCGTGTAATTGAAAAAATGTTCGTTGAGATTTCGTTCGAATATTGAAATAAATAAAAAAAAAATTAGTTTATTATAAATTCAATATTATGAAGAAAGGAAGTAAACTGTGTATTATCAAATAAAAATAGAAAGTCGAAAAATCCAAATTAAATAATATACACGCCCGCCGTCTGCAGTATCAGTCGATCAACAAACAGGCAAGTGAACGTGAATATTCTCGAAAGATAGAAAAATTCATGAGTGTGTTTCACTTTTGTGCAATAATAATTACCAACTAAATATTATTATTCCTAACACGGCATAGTTAATATTATTATTATATATCGTGAGGTATAATTAAGTACGTATTATGCGAAGATAATATTATGGTACCTATTATAATAACAGGTATAGGTTGGAGAGAATTTAAAAATCATATTGTAAAACTATTGTTAAAACTAAAAATTGTCTTACCATTGTCGTGGGCGAGTGGAAAACGTCTGTCGAGGAGCGCATGTCGAACGCGTTGAGTGCGGCCGACTGACGCGGCATGAGAGCTGCTGCTGCTGCCGCTGCTGCTGCTTGTGTCTCAGTGGCGGAGGTATAATCCGCGCGAAATCCGTCGGGAAGGCCACTGACCGCCTGTCTCGGTCCGCAATAATAATATTATTATTATTATTCCGAGCTATATTATAGATAGTTACTGTGCCTATAATACTTTTGGCGCGCGACGGCGGCCGAGGTACCGCGGCGACTTTACGATAATAATAATATTATAATGTTAATAATATCGTCGTTATGGGGTATACCGACGAAAATCGAACCGGTGATACCGAGGTATATATTATATTATGGTTGGGTATTAGGTAGGTACCACAAGCGGTAGCTGCGAATAGAAATGTCGGTCGGCAAACGCACACCGTCACAACTTCAGCTGCAGTCGTCGTGCAGATTTACTATGTCTGTTGATTTTGTTTACCCCGCAGCGGGCGAGGGCTGTTGTACTTGCGCGGGTTGTGGATAATAATTGTTCGAAATGGGGTGCGAGACGAACGACGGTAATGATATTATTATTAACACGGTTTTCAAAAGACACGGGACGATCTGAAACGATGCGCGCGACGTACTGCAGCTGCAAGTGAAAGTAGGTAGGTAGTAGGTACCTCGGACGCGCTCGGCACTGACCCTCCGCCACCGCCGCTACCGCCACCGATAGGTACCGTGCGTACAATAATAATAATAATAATATTATTATTAATGTTGTTGTACCTACTCGCCGCGTTGTATCACGACAAAATAATAATAATATGCGTGAAACTGTGAAAGTACCCGATGCCCGCCCGTGTACAAACATCGTTATACCTATATTATATATTACATTACCCATGCTTACTGTCTCCGCGGCGCATTAGTGACCAGAGTATGGCCATATAGTAATATCATTATACGCATACTCAAAGACACATTAAAAATCGTACAAGTGTCAACCACTTCATTGCACTATAATCTCGAGACATAAGACCGTCTGCACTTCAACACACCGAAGACGTCATCGCGACATAATTATATTTATGCCTACAACCTAATTACTGTTTTTTAAACAATTCCAATTATTACCAACTATTATTATACATGGCGCAAACTAGGGATGTCATATTGTAATACATTGAAAAAAAAATTGTTTATTATATCTTATAATATATTATGTATTTTACAGTCAAGTGGATAAAAGTGGACATTATAAACACTGACCGGGTGAAGGGTACAATATACCCGAGTTGTTCAAGCCATGCTGTTAATTACACACATAGACAATTTTATACAATAGCCAAGTGAACCAACCGTACAACTGTACTGCCTTATTTTTGGCATGATTCGCACAAATTCAGGTATATCATAATTACCTCCCAGGTTAAACTTTTATATTTATTATTTAACTTGAAGGTAGGTTTCTCAATTTATTTTCCATTTTAAAAATAACATGCACACGCTAATATGAAAGCATATAATATTATACCTAACAGTATAAAATGATATATTATAATATATAACACGTGAACGGCAATAATAAGTTACGTATTTATAGGGAGAGGGGTTTGATATCAACTCCAGTAACCCCCAAATTGCCAAGCATTTAATCCTCTAGTAGTCTACGATTTGTATACTATTTACTTTTAAATATTAGTTCCAAATGTTGTTTTCGTATAAGCCCAAATATTAAACAATAATAATAATATAATAATACTTATTACACCAGCCAATTATAAAATAGCAATTAAGTAATAGTATTATACAATTATTTGAACATAATTTGATACAAAATTGTATTATTTCAACGAGCAATTCAAATTTAAAAAATGAAAAATTGTAAAAATACCATGTTCGAATACCAACTGTTATTTAAAGTGTTTCATAATAAGTATTTTAAGACTTATATTAAAATGCTTTACAAAATACAAAAATTCAGATTAAAACTTTCTATTCTTTTAAAACTTTATAGCATGCAAGTGTTTATCAAACTTATTAAGAACTGAGATTTGATTTTACACTATATTACTATGTTGAATCGTATTTAAAACGTCAGAAACTAAAAAACTTTTTTCAAATTATTTTTTTTATTAGTATTTTAAGACCACGGAGGGTATTGAATAATACCCTCTCCCCTCCATTCCAATCTCCTACTTGAAAAATGTTAAAGCTTTTGACAACATAAAAAAAGGTTTATATTTTTACACTTATTAAAATAGGGAAAAAAGGAAACCGCTTTACTGTACTATTATAAATTATAAATTATAATAGGTGTCAGTAGGTAGGTATACTCGTCATAATATGAGGAAGTCACTGTAATCTGTAATATTGTAATTTTGTTAAATTTGAATTCAATCATAAATTATTGCATTCAAAGCTAAGAAGGTGATGGTCTATATTAGGTACAATGTATATTTTATGATAGGTATAATAATTATATTGCAATTACCTATATAATAATAAATAATGATTTATTTTACTGTTTTAGTGATATACAACTGTACAATTAATTAATTGTTGCTAAAATCATTGAATTTATTGTATTGTTAATTTATTTTAATTGTTATAATCGTATCATAATATATTATTGTTGTTAACTTTTGAGTCACATAATAGTCACCATGAAATGGTGTGAATAGATTCATGGTATAAATAAGGAATACCATAAAATTAATCTAAATTTTTTTAAATATCATTCGTGTATATTATATCATATAAAATATAATGATTTAGGTACGTAAAAGTTTCAAATTCCTACAAAAAATATTTATGAAATACAACAAAATAACAAAAATTTGTTATTCATTATTCAAATATCTAATTTCGTACAAATTTTAACTTAAAATGTCTATAAAAAGTATTTGTAGTTGTGAGTTATTTATATTTGGTTCCAGAATTAACTACTTATGACGAACCTTGTTCTACATTTCCTAGTCTTGACTATAAAATAATTTGCAGTTTGACGATTTAGATGAATTTTGTCAAAATTTTAACTTAAAATGTCTATAAAAAGTATTTGTAGTTGTGAGTTATTTATATTTGGTTCCAGAATTAACTACTTATGACGAACCTTGTTCTACATTTCCTAGTCTTGACTATAAAATAATTTGCAGTTTGACGATTTAGATGAATTTTGTCAAAATTTGAACTTAAAATGTTATAAAAAAGGTGGGTAAGTGGATGTCGCTCTATTGTACAGTAGGTTACAAGTGGGTCACTGTAATGGATGGTGTTAAATTTGAATTCAATGATATAATATCATAGTATAAGAAAAACGATGCTGAGCGAAAACGGTCAGTCAGACTATGATGTTACTAAGTATATTTGATGATATTATTGTGCATAAAGTAATTTATATATAACCTATTTACGTGGAGCCTTGTTTTAAATTTTCAATCCTTAGCTATACAAATTGAATATTTTATAAATTTTTAACTACAATATAATTATTAAATTATAAATTTGATAAATTTTGTCGAAATTTGAACTTTAAATGTTTATAAAAAAAAATTGTGCCTATGTACTTTTAATATTATTTAACTGCTATTGTAAAAATATACTAGGAGCCTTCTATTAAATTTTCAAGCTTTTTTAACCAACAAATAAAATTGTTTTGATATTTTTAGGAAAAAAACTAAAAAAAAATGGAAAATGAAAATGTCTCTAAACAGTTCAAAATGAATCAAAATATTTTGAAAATGTTAACTTGTATAGAAAATGAAAATATAAACAACCAGTGAAAATTTCATGTATCTACGGTTATTTGTTTTGAAGTTACAACAAAAACCAAATTCAATTTTGTGAAAAATCGATTTTGCGTAAAAAGTCCCGTTTTTCCTTAATTTTTCTTTTGATTTTCTTGGGGCTTTTGAAAATTACTGGGATTTTTAAATTTTGACCTCCCAATGCACCAACGATATTCACTTTCCAATCGAAAAAGATACTGAAGTTGAAAATCGAAGCATTATTTCGACTACTTATCGTATACACAGACACAAAAAAAAATATAAAAACACACATCATTGTAAAATCAATACATTCATCGTTCCACTCAGAATCTAAAAATAACTCTTACAGCCATATATATTTTTAATTTTTTAAATAGCTATAATAACTGCAAACAGTTTTTACTTGTGAAAAATAAACTAAAAAAAAATCTGAAATGTTCATAAATAGTTCAAAATATTTTTTAAATTATCCCATACATACAAAATGCTAATTTAAACATTTAGGGAAAATTTCATGTACGTATCTACGGTTATTTATTTTTTCAATTACACCGGAAAAAAAAATCATAAAATGAAAAATCGTTATTTTACGCATGAATATCCAATTTGGTTAAATTTTAAACTCCAAACGCTGGTAACAATTATTTGTAAAATTATGGTATACTTTTTTATTTTTCACTTCCAGTAATAACAACTTAAAGGAACTTTTTATTAAGGAAGTTTAAAATCAAAGCTTTTTTCTAGTATAAATCTTGTATACATAGGTACACATTAAAAAAACATTATTTTAATATAACAGAATAATAAAAAGTTTAATAAGAATGCTCAGAATCTAAAATAAAATTAAAAAAATTGTTAATTTTTCATTGTACCTATCTTTTATTTTAGTATATAATTCGAATAATTATTCTTAAAAAGTTTCCGATAGGACTAATAATCTATTATTATTATAGGTATTTAATTTGGTTTAACATGTACCTGTCCTGAACATAATCCACCTATATTATAAATGCAAAATATTGATACGACTTTTTGCTCTGACGCTAAACGATATCGCATGACAATAATTACAAAGGCTGCAAGGGCTAAATTTTGGTGAAAATAATATTGTATAAAAATTTCATTTTTTTTTTAATAATGAACAGGCCGGCTGAAACGGAAAACATATTTTTTCCTTGGCAAATTATTACATGTTGACTTGGTGATTGTCGCACAATTCGTGCTTATTGCATACGAATTATTTGCATACTTCTTTTTTTTTTGGTTAAATGTTTAGGGGAAAGCAGTACACATTACGTGGTTCTAAGGTAATGTAAAAATCTATGCAATAAATAAAAATAATTAAATATAATAACTAAAACATTCACATTGCATCGTGTCCCACACAGCATTTGGGAAATGATAATATTTAGTGAATGTCTTAAAATGGTTGAATAATGAATATTTGACTAACAATATTTTATAAATATTTTCTTCTTATGATAAAAAAATATTGTACAATATGATTGCATAATAATGTTGACTTAATATTTTTATAAAGTTTCTGTAAAAATGTTTTTTGAAAATATATGATTAAAATATTTTGTAAATGTTTTTTATAAAATATTTTCAAATATATGAATTTTTAGGCCAAAGAATATAACTAAAATATTTCCTAATTATTTACGCAACTTTTTATAATATTTTGACAACTATTATTTTCCTGAAAATATTTTTACCATAGTTGGGAAATATTTTTATGGTGTGTGGACGGTATCACTAAGTATTTTAGCTAGATGATCTCCGATCGAAATTGGGTATTGAGAACATTTAAGGGAATATCGAAGTACTTAATAATATAATAACTAGTTTTTAGATTTCAGTACAATTTTTGTACACAAACACATTAATATTTAAATATCGGTGCAGATATATTTCGGTTACCTACCACTAAAAATGCTTGAAGTAAAAATAGAAAAAAAAAAATTCAAGAATCGTTGTCGTATAATTTATAATTATAATATTATTATTTAAAGTTTATTCAATATAAAGGTACATAATATATTAGGTATATTACTAGGTATATACAGTGACGGCCCCAGATATTTTTTATTAGGGGAGGCCATATAGAGGAACATTTTTTTCTGGTGGGGCATTTATGTATCGCTACTCAATTACCCACTAATTTACTTATAAAATATATTCAGAAAATATTGCTAAAAATGTTTTGGGTATAATATGTTATATTTCTAAATAATCAAAAAAAAAAATTAATTAATTAAATGTCTTTATTTACTTACATAATTTTAACATAATGGAATCCAAAGTAGGTATAAGGTATAACCTAAAGTACTTATAATATGTTTTATATAAACTTGTAATAAGGTTATATGACTTATGACATACGAATGCACATTCATATTTTATGTTCATTGCAATCAAACAAATACAAAGCGGGCTTTTTAAGTATCTAAATAGCATCATATTGGTATTATTTATTGAAATAAAAATCAATAAATGCAATTTATTATGTTAGCGTTATTTATTTTATTTTATTATTATGATTATATCTAACTATCAACATACCATTGACCATTCGTTATTAGTATAAAATGAATATAAATAATTAAAAATTATTAGGATAGTACTATTTTATAATAGGTATACTAACTGCATTGGCGCAACTAGTGGGGCTAGGGGGGGGGGGGCTTAGCGCCCCACAAATATCCCTTATTGATTTAGATATAAGCCCCATATGGGTTATTTTAAATAAATAGTTTTGTTAGCCCCCCAGAATTTTAACCCTAGTTGCGCTTATGACTAGCTATCTCGCCCAACGTTGTCAATGCCTGCAAAGATTTGTAATTTTAATAAATATATTTGTACGAAATGTATATATCATATTTCTTCTAATATAATATTATAATATTAGTATAATATATAATGAATTGCAACCATTTAGATTGACTAAAAAAAATTTATTTTTTCATATGCTAAAAAAAATCATGTGTGAGCTCTTTATCCATCTACAGCCTATATGAGTTGAAAAATCAAGCTGTATGCACCCTCCAATTTTCAAGTAATAATCTATAGAAATAACTTTTATTGAAAATGGTCCAGTCATTTTTTGAGGCTATTAACTTTAGATAAACCAACATCATTTTAGTTGTACTTACGACCCGATTACGTCCGCCTTAAAAAAATGTAGATTAAATAAGTGTATCTTGGTATTGGTGTACCTACCTAGGTACCTCAATTCACAGATAAATTTGGGTAAATTTGCGAACTAAATCGACCAAGGTGAACAATTTATTTGTGATGCATTGGGTATAGCACTTAGTATAAATCGAACGTGGTTCAAACGACTCTTTAAACATTCCTGATAGCTCAATAGATGACTAGATCGACTAGATGAACGCATCAAAATCCGTTGCGTATTTTTAAAGATCTAAGCATACAGAGAGAAAAAGTGACTTTTTTTTATAACATGTTAAGATTGTAGTATTTAATAAAATTCTCAATATAAAATGCATTTTCAGATTAGATTAAAATGTTTAACATTAAATTATAGGTGGAGGGGTTAAAAGAGGGGCCAAATAAAATGTTGAGGGGGGGGGGGGCACTTGCCCACCCTGGCCCCAGTGTAGCGCCGCCCTTGGTTATATATGACGAACATATTAAAATATTATATGTTATCCATTGTGCACCTCTATTACCTACTTTTCGGTACAATGACTATATTTTTTATTTTATGCATAGTATTATAATACAGTAAAATATGATCTATAAGTTTTTTTAATTTAAATCAGAGGATTAATATTATAGCATATTTTGCAATTTTCAGAATAAACTGACAATTGGCAACTATATATCAGCAGTGTAACATATTGGTTAATAATACCTATAATTTTATAAAGTAATACTTAATAGATATAAATGTATAATACTATAATGTGTAAGTATTTACTGTAAGTAGGTACCTAAAATATGTAATTTTTTTAAAGCTCTTTGAAACTCTAGCTGAATTATTCAATGTAAATAATTAATAAGCTTTTTCCAGATAATTTGAAGTATTATTATACACCTATATTACATTAAATTAAAATCATTGGTAGGCTATACAACAATATTATTGTGACTAAATACTTTTTTTTAATTACGCTGTATCAGGGCTTGCAATTGAAAAAAAATCCGTTTAATGTTATTTACAATTAAAAGGTTACACAATTTTTGCGTTTATCGTTATTTATAATTATAACGTTGTTCTAGTTTTACGTTTATCGTTATTTAGAACTAAAACGTTATACAAGTTTTGCATTCATCGTTTTTTAAAATAGTATTAATAGTTTAATACCTATTAAATTTAAAAATAATAACTAATGCGAGTAGGTAATGCCCAGTACTGATTACGGAATATAATATAGTCAATCCTAGATTGTTTCCACAAAACCAATAGAAATTTCAAATAAATAAATTTTTAAATATTTCGTTTTGCGTTATTTTTTGTTCAATGATATTCTATAAATTACATTTTACGTTATGTTTTGTTTAAATTATATAATATATTTTGTTAATTGTTATATCTGGTTTTTTGGCATTTAATTATTTTTGATTATCGCTTTACGTTCTGATAACATTTACAAATTTCAATCGTTTTTTGTCAAATATAACGTTATTATAACGTTTGCAAGCCCTGCGCTGTATACAATAATTCTAATTAATAATAAACAAATATTTGGCTACATAATATTCCTTTATTAAATAATTCAGTTGACACAAATACAATTGTACTACAACTAGGTAGTGTACAATTAGAAGAAATTGTATAAGATGTATTTTAATCAAAACATTTAGTTATTGTTTTTATAATTTAAGAGTTTGACAAGCATTATAATACATTGGGTCATACCTGAGATAGTGATAAAAATGTAAGAAATAATCAACTTATTTTGAACTGAGTTAAGTTAGTTTTTTCGTCGAATCAATTTTAAACATATAGCGTTAAATATAATTTGGTTATTTGTTTGTTAAATTTTACATTATAACTTGCGGGCTTTCTTAACGTTGACTTAACTAAACTGTAGGTAGCTCAAGTTATTTTTCATTAAATTGCTAATCTATGAGTAACTACATTACTATATGACGTATGCATTTACGTAAGTGTTCCTGTCTAGTTTCCGGTTGACACTCGACACTATAATGTACAAACTACAAAATTGTTAAGTATTCATGGTGAATTTTTTATGTACCTAAGAAAATGCGTGTATACATATATACTTAATAAGTAACTACGATGAGAAAATTTAATCGAATTTATTACTAATTTTTGTCACATTAAATTAAATTTAAATTTTCTCATTACATTTTGTAAGTCTTAACTTATAACATATTTTTTTTATTTTGGAGGTGCCCTGTGGTGGTTATGTTGCTTAATAGGGGGGAGGTGTCGACAGTGACGACCACTCTCTTCTTGTAACTTGGTTCATTTATTACTTAAAATATTTTGTAGAAATAAAAAAAGGTAGAAAGTGGGTATCAGCTCTGGTGTACCGTAAGTTTCGATTACTTGAGTTTACTTCGTAATTAAGTAAGTCTAGTGACTATAATCACTGTAATTATATAAGGTGTTAAATTTGACTTCAATAATAAATCATTGCAAACGAAAAACTATTCAGAGTTAAAAAGGTCTTTCAGCCTAGAATACTAATTATATTTTATATTGCCATTAAAACAAATTATTGTACTACTTATTAATAATATGGAAGTCTGAAATAACTTTTGGTAAATACATCCCATCAGAGGCGTGATCTGCAGAAATTTTGGAAAGGGAGGGTTGGTTGGAAATTTTTTTTAAGCAAATTATTTGCTAAATTTAACGTTATAAATTTAGTTTATTTATAACACGAATTAAAATTTTTTTTTTGGACACCTATTATGTATTATTACAACCAGTAAAGAACCGCTGGAAAAATGGCCGGAAATCATTAATTTTTATGGTTAAATCTTTCGAAGTTCACGATTTTCGGTGTTTTGTGCTGCGAATTTTCAATTTCTTTTTTTTTTGTAACCTTGATAAATCAACGTTATAAAAATTATGGTGCAAAAATAATTCTGACGCCGGCTCATGGTGGTTTTACATGACAAGTCGAGGGATTTTTGCGATACTAATTGTCCGATCGAGCGCAGTGCATACACCGTGTGTATATGAAAATTTCAAAAATTTCAATTAGTTATAACTTTAAAATAAGCCTGGTCACCAAATTAAGATTTCCCCATCGTTTTTAGCATGCTTAACTTCATAGATACGTTAAAACAAAAAAAAAATGAAAAAAAAAGTCTGTTCAGTAAACAGAAAGTAAAATATTGAGTTATACGAATGCTTAAACACCGAAAATCATAAACTTTGTAAGATCAACTTAAATGATTTTCGGTTTCAAAATTAATTACGTATGAGTTATGAGGATTCTTGTATTCATTTTTGCAGACTTAAATACAACAATCGAACAATTAATTATGTTAACAATTACAGCTTATCACCGATTTTAGGCTTTTCAGTTATATAATTGAAATTTGAATATAACAATATATTGAATTGAATATAGTACCTTTTAATTAAGTATGAGTAATTTATATTATTAAATATTAATAAAATGTCAATTTCAAATGCCTACATTATAGCATAGTTTAAAAAAAATCAAAATATTTTAAACTATTATGATTTATAGAAAATGATAATTTGCAACGTTTTGTGAGAAATGTATATCATTGTATGTCATTCTTCTTTATTAGAAATTCATTATAGTAAGTACCAGGTAGTACAAGTATACTAATGTGTACGAGTCACTTTATATTGGATAATTCTACCCCCCTCCCTAAAAATTCAATCAAATGTCCAACTATGTAATGGACATACTTTGGAAAGTGCTGGATGATCAAAACAATTTTGACTGCATATTTTTCAAACCGTGGTAGGTACTAAATTTACCCCACCCTCCGCTTCTCAGAGTTTTATCAAAATTACCTATACCCATCATAATAAATATTAAATGATGAATTATTTGCAAAAACGCGTCTATAGTACAGCAGTGGAATTAAGAATGGATTTTCATATTTTGTGTAATGTTATCTGTCGTGTGGAAAAATATTTTTCCCACCATCATACCACGAAAATTGACTGAGAAAGGGAGTCACGTTATAAAAAATTCTTCTTAAGGTGTTTGTATATTTATAATAATATGTTTGCGATGTAAGGAAACCACGGCGGTGACCGGTCTTGGTGTGTGTGAAAATGTTAACTGTCCGCTATTCGAGCGCGAGCGTCCTTGTTATTATACGCGATGGAAATAGTAAACAGGAAATTTTATTCCGATAGTCCGATCGAAAGGTGTTTTTTTCACCTCACTACCTATACACAGTTTACCGCTTTGCCACACACCTGTATTTTTCCAAAACGATATGCTCGAAGTAACAATATTAGTACCCTACGAATCTTTGTTGAAGTATTAATAGTATTATCAAAAGCGTGCGCACAAGGGGGGGGGGGCGTGGCCCACGCTGCGACACGTACCGAAATTTGTATACATATTAATACATGATCTAAACATCACGATTTTGCATTTTTTAAATCATAGAACATTAAATAGGTAGGTGAAAATATCATTGATACTCAATGGTAATAAATAATAATAAATTAAATGTCTTTAAAACTAAAATTGATAACATATTACCATTACAGATTGTGAAATTGTATTTATTTAAAATTTAAAACTGTGTTGACAAATAAAATATTTCTTATTTAGTTTTTAAAAAATATGTATCTGTTTTTTTATCATATGAATGATTTGTGCCTTAAATAGTGGGTGATTTTGAGTAGGTAAATTAAAGTATGTAACATTTTAATTGTTTCTTCCATCAAAGTTCAGGTTTCTTAATCTTTATTGACTTAGCTCACCCTGCCACAAATGTCTGCGCACGCCTATGCATATTATACAGGTATTACAGGTATGATATAATATTATATGTTTTAACCGAATGGTCGATTTGTGTATTTAAGAATATTGAAAACTGACAAGGATTTTTTATCATACAAATTATACTATCATAGGCACGCGAGAGTTAAATATATTTTTTTTTCACTTAGAGTACCTACTTCTTGAATTATGCAGTTAGGTACTTTATAATATATAAGTAATAATATTTTGAATGGATTCCACGACAGTTCATCGCATGAAAGATCGTCGCCAACGTTCCATCGCGCATGCTTCTTAATCGCGAAATGCCGAAATATTTTGTCGTGGTCATATTAGGTACCTATTATAATTTCATCGTGATCACTACCACGTCACTCATTAAACACCATCGACCATCGTTATTCATCGTAGATATATAGGTGTGTTAACTGCGATAATATATACGATAGTACATACGTCCATAATGTACATATTATAATTAATAATTGTAAATGACAGTTAGAAAATTAAATACCATCTTTAATATTCCACGGCATATCTATATATTATTATATATTATTATCTATATACCAACCGTCGATAGTGCAATTTATTTGATAGTATAATGGAAAATTACTAATACATTACCTATCAATAATTATAATTTATCACGGTATAGGCGTATTAAATAGTTACACCGAATTTTTATTCATATTCGTCGTTAACTGTACAATTAATCAATTATTATCCTAAGTACATATAATTATACAATTATAATTTTATAATTTTCTCTCAATTTAAATTATTTTTATTACAGAGCTGTCTAAGCCACTTGAATTTAGTTTAAAATATGTACATAGAAATTCTGTAAACCTTGTGTTCCAACGATTTTTCAACGATTTCTGCATACCACAAAAGTAAGTTTTCAATTTTTGAAATAATTATTAGAATTTAATTTATAGTATATCTATATGTACTGCGTGTGTCAGGGTTTGTTGTCTATCGTCGTCTATTGTATTATTTTGCCATGTACCTACCTAAATATTAAAATAGGTATGTAGGTATTATTTTATTCAAAAATTTTTATAAATTTATCATTTTTTTTTACGAGTTGTAATTATTAAAATAAATTTAAATTAATAAAATAATAAGCCCCCACGAATCCATTAATTTACTATTTTCAACATATACATTAAGCTACTGATTCTGAGCTCATCGAGGGATCTAGTAGTTTTATAAGATATTATATTTCATCAATATTGCATACAGTTATTTCTTCGTAATTAGTTAATTGATAAACTCAATAAATAGTCAATACCAAGCAATTTGCTTATCACTACTGTCTACTTCACTGAATATACCAGTCTTGGGACTTGGAACGACAAGAAAATTGGATATTCTGAGATTTCTACATTTTTACCTTTAAAATATAATACAGCAGCTTTAAATTTTAATGGAAACGAATATCGTAAGTAAAAATCTACAGAACCATAACATGGACATGTGTATTCCAATTAAATTGGTGTTTGATCTTCTTGAATATTTGAAAAATTACAAAAAAAATGGTTATGAATTAACCAAAATCAAATTAAATGAATTAACAGATTTAGTTGGCACAAAATTAGTTTTCAATAAATGTCAACTTAGAAAAAAAAATATAAATGATTTGATTATGAAACCAACAAAAAAGTTATCGGAAATTAAAAAGAACATTTTAAAATAACATATTTCATTGTTTTATTAGATCAAGCCATATTATTATTATTCATTGGATAAACGTTTGAAACAACAGGACTCATATTCAAAACATTTGGGTTATCTATTGATGGATGCGATTTATTTGCGGAAATCGTATTTCTTCAAACTTAAGTTTACGAAGAAGTTACACACTTACACTTCTTTAAGCTTTAGCAGAGTTTAAAAAACTGGTAGGTCGTTTCCAAACATTAAAATCGCACTCGAATTATGATGATGATACCAGTATCATCACTAGCATTGGATTGCACAGAAAGGAGTTAGTCGAAACTCAAAATAATTCAATCGTACCTATTTGAGTAGTTCAATTGGCCAAGACGAATTATTAGACCTTGCATTGCTTTCCATGGAACAAGAGATATCAAAATCGATAAATTATGAAGAAACCATCAATGCCTTTGCTCAGAGCAAATCGAGAAAAAAAATTTTTTAGTACAAAATTAATATCTTCTTACTTTAATTATATTATATTGTTGTTGTACCTAATAAGTTATTATCTTATAATTTGTAAATCATTTTGTGTTAATACATTATAATAAAAAATGATAAGAATAACCTAATGTTATAATTAGGTACTATTAATGTCTAAAATTCGAAGAAAAACAGCATTTTTTTTTAGTGCATGTTTAAAAAAAGCTAGAGTGCGAGGATTTGCCACCCCCCCCCCCCCTGGGTACCTATTTCCACAATACATAGTGCAGTCCTACATACTTAACAGTCCACTTCAATATAACTTTAGGACGGGGATTAACCCTAAATCCACCCATAATTGTATTGGGCAATGGTCGTGTCATATTCCCTTCGTCTAATAAATCGTGATAATCGAAAAATTGTACGATTACAAAAATTATTATTGCTTCACGAAGTAATCGGGTTCAGCTAGTCCACAATACAAATTTAAAAATATTGAAAACAATTTCAAGCTATTTATAGGCATTATACCATGGCTAAATATATAGGTATGATCGCATTGAGACGCATTTTTGTTATGGGCTGCGCACGTACAATTATTGCATGTTTTAGCATGGAAAGGAATTTTAGCTGGCAGTGATTTTTGGATTTATTTAGCCAAGAAATTAATAATTTGTATGGTTTTGTTAACATATAAATCGAAGTGATAATATTCACTATTAGTGGCGGCCATGACACCTGCGTTTCACAAAGTTGCGATTATACCTATATATTTAGTCATGCATTATACATTTTGTTTTTTTCCTATAAATATTGATAAAAAATTTTTCTCACTCAAAATGATCGAAAATGTTTACTTTGTATAATATGAGCCTGCGTTGTCCGCTATACAAGCTACAATGGTTTATTAATCGCACAAATACCTTTGTAGGTGTACTGCACAAACACGCTGATATCTATGATTAAAGTTTCGTTATTCATCGCTTATAATATTTACAATAATTTCGATGGTATGAATATTCTTGGCATGGTATTATTTATTGTACCTATATAAATGGTTGCTCGAGTGTTTACTCGTTTAGAACGCGATTGAATAAAAACACACACGGAACACGATAAACATAATAAATTCATACAATAATATACCTAGCTACTTACCTATATGTATTTGTATGTACACATAATTATACTACCCCGGAGTGTTTATTTTAAATGTTTACGTAAAACAACGATTTATATACCTATTTATTTCTAGAGATTTTCCATCGAGTCAGCGATATCCGGGAAATCTATAGATATCAGAGGGGCACATAACATACCTAACATACATTTATCATTTGTATCCCAAAAATACTGAGTATATTATAATATATAACCATTATTAATAATATTTGTTTGGCTTAAGATTTCGACAAATGTTTTTAATTTTGTCGAATAAGCTGTAATAATATTACTATGAATAGAAATTATTTTTAACGCCTTTTTAAAGTCAATTGACTTGATAAAAAATGTATTTAGAGTATTATTAATTACTATACTTATGTTATCCTCGGTTTTTATATGTACTTACCTAGTTACCTACTTAATAGGGATACAAATTACAATTATAATATAATATACTATTGTCGTATCCTATAAATATAAAATATAATATACAATATAATAGGTCTATACTTACTCATATCTAAATAGGATGTATTGTTACTTAGACATGTTTATTATTAATGTTCCAATATTGTATAGATACACTATAAAGTATAAGTGTGTAAGTATAAGTACCAATATACCATATTATACACATCTGTTGTATATACTTGTTTGCGTAATGAGAAGGAAAAGATCAAAAGGAAATGTTTTGACATTTTGTCCCTTAATGCAATTCTGGATTTTTATTTTATTTAAAACCTACGAGATAATATACTATATCTACAGCTTTTAATCGATATGTGGTTGCCCTCGTCTACTTTTACTTGATGTCGCAGGAAAAGTTTAAACATTTGTCAATTTACCACAATGACTTATGAGTTATATGATTGTAAGGACTATTAAGACTTATAAAGTCAAGTACCTATAGCTACATATACTTATTATTGTGTACTGGTAACAATTTATAACTATTACTGTTCGTGTTTCCAACGATTGATTTTTATTCAAAAATAAAAAACATAATATCAGGTATGTAATGTAAATATGTAATATATAATATAGATACAGGCGTACAACAGCAGTTGACTGCAATTATCCATTTATAAATATTGGTTCAATTTTACAATAGAATATGGGTAATTATACTAAATGTGTTTGTTGTTTACACAGCATAACTTATTAGTATATGATGGTATATTAAATTATTAATGATGTGACGATATAGCCAATAAACTGTTTACAACATCTACCTACAACACATTATACCTAATTTAATTACGGATATAAAATAGATGTGTAACAATATTTCGTTTAATTTTATCGCTCAATAATGCTATCAATTTTACTCCGTTTCAAGTGGTAGTCCTGGCCTCAAACTAATCGTACGTATAATATCAAGACTGGTACAAACAAAACGTAAAACAAAAAAAAAAATAAATACTTACGGACATCCTATTAATGTAGGTAGGTATAACAAATATTATTCTAACAGTATTTGTTGATACTGCGCACATTGTAGACACTCGTCGCAGTCATCGTCACGCATCGCTTGACTTAGCGCAAGGTTGTGTCGTTGTAGTGCTGTAAATGTATTATTTTAATTTCGAAAGTGAATAATAAATCATAGGTATTTCATTCGAAAAAAACTATTCTTTGTGGATCTTTTCGTTACGGTGAATACGGCTTACGAATTTTTCAGTGATTTTCCCAGCTATTCGGAAACTTATTATAGGGATAAAGACAATTTTCAATATTATTGATTTTGTTGCAAAACAAAAAAAAAATAATAAACAAACTAATCGTAAAGATTTTACATGCTGATTACTTCATAAAACGCTTGCCATGTCAGGGATCGGCATGTAAACTTTCTTGATTTTTAATTTTTAGAAATTTTATCAGCAACTGATATCACACCCAAGCGGTATAACAATTTGAATCCAGAAAAATGTCGGTGTGAACAGCTCCACAAAAAATCATTTTCATTTTCATTTAGTTAGATAGATCTCCGTAACCGGAGAGCGGGTTTCGTTGTTTGGGGTCTTGTTAGATTCACATTGGTTAGGAGAAGTGCAGTGAACTTTATCTTTAATAGTTAATTGACTACAAAACATAAAAAAAATTAAAACAAATTGGATTGGGCGTTTTTTGATGTTTTTCAGCTTTACAGCTTTGTAGTGAATTAACGATAGGAGATAAAAATCTGAAAATCTTCACTGCACTTCTCCTAGCCAATATGAATCTAACAAGACCCCAAACAACAAAATCCGTTCTCCAGTTTCGGAAGTCTACCTCAATAAATGAAAATCTAGCGAAAAATAACTCTTTTTTTATATGTGAAAAATTAAATAATTTTTTTTATAAATTATAATTCCACATTTAATATCTACTTGATAATCCCTTGTTAATGAGTTATCAACCAACTTTTTAGCTAGGAGAAGTTTAGGAGAAAAATAAAAAATTGAAATTTTGGGACTGTTCACCCCGACGTTTTTATGGATTCAAATGGTTATACCGCTTGGGTGTGATATCAAATCTATCTCATTAATATTTTATATTAAAGCTAGCTAAATTACTCACCTACTCGTAATTACTGAGTAACATTTTTATTATTTTCCCATTTAACACAAATTCTTTAAGTTTTCAAAATTCAGACTTTTTAGTTTTTTCATTTCAATTACCATACGTACCTGATTAAAAATCAAGAAAGTAAAAATAATTCAAATTATTATTATTTATTATTAAGTAGGAATGGGGACTAATTTAATTCGACGAAACAAGTTAATACGCACTACAGCAAAGCTTAAAGTTGAAAGTAAAATGTTAAATTTTAATCTTAATAATTAAGACTTCATTATCTATGTTTATCGATAGTAATTTTTTGACTGTTTTTGATATAAATTTAAAATTGTATGATTATTATATCATCACACAATATTTCTTTAATTGTTTACTGAATTTCAATTAGATTTTATAGACATACGAATTATTGAAACAAAATATAAAAATACTTGAAAATGTAATACAAGGTTCATCATAAAGTTGTGATAATAAAAATTTATTAAAAAAATATTAAAGATACATACGCATAATTTTTTTTAAAGTATTTGAAGTTTAAATATTAACAACATATTATTTTGTTCAAATCTCGAAAATTTGTAAATTATTTTGTGGTTAAAAATTTATAAAATGTTCAGTTTTTATAGCTAAGGATTGAAAATTTAAAACAATGTATTGCATAAGTCGTTCGAAAAATTTAAAAATATATATAAACTCAGTTTTAGATTCTGAGTGGAGCAATTTTACAATGATGAATGTTTTTTTTAATTTTTTTTATTATGTGTGTCTGTGTACACGATAAGTAGTCGAAATAATGCTTCGATTTTCAACTTCCGTATCTTGTTCGATGGGAAAGTGAATATAGTTAGTGCATAGGGGAGGTCAAAATTTAAAATTCCCAGTGATTTTCAAAAGCGCCGAGGAGAACAAAAAAAAAAAATTAAGGAAAAACGAGAATTTTTACGCAAAATCGGTTTTTGACAAAATCGATTTTGGTTTTTGGTGTAACTCTAAAACAAATGACCGTAGAAACATGAATTTTTCACTGGTTGTTTATATTAGCATTTTCTGTACACCATACAATTTTCAAAATATTTTTATTTGTTTTCAACTGTTTAATATGAACTGAAATTAATATCAATGTTTAATTTGTTTATCATTCAAAAAAGCCATACCTAAACTTTTGGACTTGAAATGTTTGTGTAAGTATTAATAGATTTATATAATATCTACCTATATTCTGATAAAAAAAAAATGGACCACGATGTTTATTGTACCTATAGTATGTTGCAAAATAATTTTAGTGGGGCAAAATTTGGTTGTAGCATTTTAGTTGTGATGAGGAGTGAGAACCGATTGGATGTAACCTAAATATTTTGTTGCGATACTCGAATTCGGCCAATGTCACAGATAAGTGACACCGCCACCCACATCATCAGCTTGTGGAAAATATTTAAGTATACAAATATTATAATCATACAATTCAGATAGGTACAACTATGCAATGAATTATTGAGGTTGTGTAGCGCTATCCACTGTAAAATAACAACAATAATAATTATAAGTGGCGTTAAATGGAAACGAGTCGCAGTGAAGGGCAACCCTAGCGTAACTAAATATTTATTTTTCTGCAAAAGGACGTGGATCTCACGCTGCACGATCATCGGTACCTGTACCGTATAATGTATACTAGTATGTATACCGACCGCTACGGCGAATAAGGCCGAGTGCCGTAACACGAATGAATTTTAAACGGTTTGTGTTTATCGAGCCGAGGACGTCAAACTAAATATTTTATTATATCAACTGCAAAATTTATAAGTTGGCGGATTTTATCGAATTTTTTTCCACCAATAAATTAAAAAAAACAACAAAGTAATCGTTTAATTTTACCAGGAATAGTATCATTGATTGAAAATAAAGAGGTCTGTGCAAAAACCAGACAATCTCGTTTTTCAACATTTTCAGAAAATAATAAACCAATTTTAATTTTTGGAGCCATCTTGAATTTTAACGAAAACTTAGTAGGTATTCATTATAATATTCTCTCAGAGCTATGTGTTTTTTCGTCGGAAAATAAAAACCAGACAGCTTCAACTTTCAAGACTATAGTAAGACCTACGTTATATTTCCTATACGGGTTGATGGATCTCTGTCTCGTTCTTGCATAGATATACTTGTAATTTATTTGTTTATCAAATATTATCATCTAACCGGTTTTTCTATGAAAATAATTGGTTTGTCTTGATATTGCACAGACCCTTTGTAATAGCAGCAGTGGTTGATGCAATATTATAGATTCTGAGTGGAGAGATCAGAGATGAATGTATTAGATTTAAGACGATGTGATTTTTTGAAATTTCACTCATTTGCTCGCAATTCCAACAAGACACTTAGGTACTTACAAATTAACAAACTAAACAATTTAACCATAAAAAACTAATCAATTAGGTGCCTACTCTTGAACCTTTCAAAAGTATTCTTAACAGAGATATTATAAATAATTTAATTCATCGAATTAGAACTAATTTAATATCTGCTCAAAAATTCGTTAATAACAATAATAAGTACTTTGTTAAAAATAGTATACTATTACCTACTTATATTCATCGACCTGGGACGCCACGACATGGATGACTGCTGATAAAAACTGTTGAGGGTTAAAACACTCGTTCCTAGTTATTGAAAAAACGATTTATAATTATTACCACATTTATTAGATTTTCAGGCACTTTATAATTGTAACCATACCTATAAAAACATTTGGGGGGGGCCTAGTCCGCCCCCCCCATCCACCGCCACCTATGTTTCCCATGGCGGAAGCCACTGTACAGAATATTTTGTTCAATTACGTCTTTCAGTACACTTTCCTAATTTTATTAAGAAAAAAAAATTATGTATAATATATTAATTTAAATTTAATTATAGGTACCTAACTGTTATTTTTTACATTGGTTCATATCATCGTAGAAAAATATAGATACCTATACATCTATACATACATACAAAATATTAGTAAGTAGATACCTATACTTACTTCCACACCAGTAATAATTATTCTCTCAGGCCCTTTAAATAATTCTCTGAGCAAATAAGACAGATAAGATTATTTTCAGACTCGTTTTCTTTTTGATTTGACTTTTGTTTTTTTGTTTTTTTTTGCTTTGCGTTTTGCTAATATTTTTGTCTCTTTAGCTTCTTCATTTTTCAGTCTTTCATATTGTATCTTTTTAATAGGGCTACTGGTTAAAACGTCTGCTCGTTGTCCTTTTCGTTTTCTTGTTGATATTTTAGCTAAGTCAAATTTAGGTAATGGCCGAATTTCCGATGAAGAAACTTTTTGGTCACTTATGCAATTTGTAAACACTTTTTTGGTATTTTTCGGAGTAGACTTTTCGTTATTTGTTTGTTCAAAAATAGTGGATTTCATTATTGGTTTTAATTTCTAAACTTGTACTAGGTATACTAGTGTCCGACTCTGAAATAGGGAAGTTCATTTTTGGTTCTAAGCTTGAACTAGGTATGCTAGAATCTGATTCTAAAGTTGAGATTATTATTAGTCTATCAGTAACTGATGCTGGAGCATAGTCTTCATCTCCAAAATAAAAAGGATTTAAAGACCAGAGCCCCGTTGCTTTGAATCCGTTTACTGCATTGAGAGGAGTAGCTCCTTTTAAATAAGCAGGACTGAAAATGTTGACGATATCATATTGGTTTATTATACGACCACTGTACGATTTTTGAAAAACTTTTATCTCTTGTTCAAAATACTTTTTGATGGGACCAAAAACAGATTTATCTAACGGATGCATTTTGTGCGTTGCGTGAGGTGAAACCAAAACAAATGTAATATGGTTTTCAACGGCATATTTTAAAGCTGGGTAATATGTATGTGATTCATGGTTGTCTAAGACTAAAATTACTTTTTATCAGGTGTGGGTCGCACAATTTCCACAAAAAATTTAAGCCACATAAAAAATTAATTTCCATTTGTCCAACCACTAGCAGAACAATGACCTCTGGCACCAGAAGGAGCTCCATCCATCAACCTTGGTTGCATTTTTTGTCTGGAAAAAATAAAAAACGGTGATATAAAAGAGCCAGCTGAATTACAGCAAAAACTGTTGTCAGTTTTCCTCGTTCAGCGCTAGAAATAACTCCAACTTGTTTTTACCCTGTAATTAAAATCAGTTTCGGAGGTTTATTAGTTGTTGTTGAAATGCCAGTCTCATCCATGTTATACACCCTTGTGGCATCAACATCACAAATTGTATATTGTTCTTCTAATAATTTAAAAAATCTTTCAACTTGTGGCCTATGAAATCCTCTAGCTCGAGCCACAGAGGTTGGCTCTAGAGTTCTTAAAACTATATTAGGATTCCGTTTTAAGAAATGAACTAACCAATCGTCATCAGCTGAGCCTGATATGTACCAACTTTTTGGGTGATCTACATTATTTTTGTGGAGCATATACAGCAACCAAACTTTTAAAGTAAACCTTAGTAAGACCACAAAAAAACAGAATCCATTTCTTTTAAAAAGGTAACAAGTCCTTGTTCTTGTTTAGGGGTAAAAGTAGATCTAAATCTGCCAAGATTTTTGTCAACACAACCTGATTTAAAATTTCGATACAATGTTGAAAACGGAATGTTGTACATTGATGATGCAGTTGATATTTTGGTCCCATTTTGACATTCAAACATAGCCATTTTTAAATTATTTTCGGTCTACTTACCTTGTTTTGTTTTACGTACATATTTATAAACCATCTAGAGAAAAATATAAATTTATTCAATAAAAAAAGTGATTTAGTGATGTTGATGAATTTTGTAAAAATGTTATCTTTAAATGCTTATAAATAGGGCAGTGAAGTTGTTGCATTCGCATGTTTTTTGTAAATGTTTATATTTATTGTTAAGTGAGCTTAAAATTTGTTTCGTTAAACTCTTAATTGAAACAAATTAAAAATTGTACTGCAATAAATGCAATTTTGGCGAATTTTTTTAATTTTACTGCAATTCTAACTATATTTCATAATTTTTGTTTACATTTAAGATTATATAACTTAATATTATATAAAATTAAAGTAACTAAACGTAACAGTGAACAAATTTCTGAAATTTTGTAGAAGTAAAAAAGTAGTACAATTATTAAATTCAAATGATGCTATTTCTAATGAACAAGCTCAACATCTTTTGTCGGATAGTCTATAGAAACTAACTTGGTATTCATTCATTCCAATTATGGTTTTATACCAGCAGAAATTACTAAACACGAAACCCAACATGTTCCGTTAATCGAAGCTTTATCTATAGTTAAAAACGTTGAAACTAAAATAGAAAAAATTTACGGGACAAAATGAAATATTAATAAACCAGAAATTCAAAACTATTTTGCAAAAAAATTATAAATATCAAACAATTGTTCGTATATCAAAAATTATAAGTAGATAAATACAATCAATGGAAGGCTTGCCAGAAAACTTAACCAGCAACGATTTAATCTACTTCAAGTACGCGCCAATAACAACTACTGACGTAGAAAATTCGATTTTGAAAACTTAAAAAAATCATTTGTAGTGCAATGCAATAATGTAAACAATATCCATATTTAATTTTTATTATTATTATGTATTAATATATGTTTGATTTTATTGATTATAATTTTTTTTTCCAATGCAATTTTTAATATATTTTGATGCAATAATGCAATCAATTTAGTGTTTTTTATGCAATAACTTCACTGCCCTACTTATAAATAACTAATGTTACTTTCTAGTAAACTTTTTTTATATTTTCAGTAGAAAAATTTATGAGAAATACTCTATTCAATTTTTAAATCTTGGCTATGAAAAGGAAAATTGTTATCAATTTCTTACTGAAAAATAATTTGCAAATATTCGGAATTTTGACGGATTTAGTCAAAATTCTAACTTCAAATTAAAATTTAATCAATTGAATATTGTAGATTTCCGCTCAATTTTTTTTAAATTTCACTGTTAACAAATTATGCGGAATATAGAGGACCGTAGTATAGATTTTGGTGTCTGTTTGTTCAGAGAATACGCGTGATATTTGAGCTCAGTACTCTTGGGGATTTCCATTTTACCGCCCGGTACTTTTGGGGATTTCCACGTCGCTTTCCAACGCTTCAACCGTTATCGAAAATTAAACTTTAGGTGCAGGCGTGATAAAAAATATATTTTGATAGTTAAATTTAAATATTAATAAAGATTGTATATATATTTATAATTGTAAACATACTGTATATTATTTGTGTAAAATATTACTTCTACTAACGTTACCTGTCGAATGGTAATTATTGTTTAAAAAATTACACATGAAATGGTTTTTTTTTACTCAAGGGGGTAACGTAGGTACTTTTTAGATACCTAGATAAGTTAAGTACCTATTTTCATTACAATTTTATTAGAGTAACAAATAAAGTAACTTAATTATTTTGATCTCTAAGTAACGAGTAAAGTAGGTAACTTAATTACTTTTTGAAAATAGCTTGCCTAACGCTGAATTTTACACATTACGCTGACTTGATCAATAATGAGGTAAACACCTACACTCAACACCTACAACTCAGCTAAGCGATTACCTCAACTTCCCCTCCTTTTTTTATTAAGTCGATGATCCAAAACATTTCATTTAATTTAACTCTTAATATTTTGATCGAAAAACAATGTTCAGTTTTTAACATTTATCAGAGAAAACATGTAGGTAGGTAGTAGGTAAGTATGCAATATATTATCATATAAGAACATAATATATTTCCAAAAAAAGGATTCGTTAGCTGATAGATATAACTGATAAGATCATAAACCGAAATAGTTAAACAAAACCTAACAACATTCCGAATTGTTAATAACCAACTGTGAGTGGTTCCATATTATTTTGTAATTAGATAGGTTAACATAATTACAATATTTTACCCAAAATTGATTATATTTTGATCCATTTAAAATAAATACAATTTTAAACATTAATAAATATTGGAATAAGTATTATCAATTAATTATGACCTTATTATGGGTAGAGGGTATAATATCCTAAGTACTTTCAACCAAAAAATGAATATGAAATTATTTAAGTTTTTATGAACTCTTTTAAAATTAAAATGTAATATCTAAATCCTATTTTTACTTATGTCAGTGGTTGATTGACAATTTTTAAGAAATTAATATCTTTTATTTGATTTTGTAATGTGAAAGTGGTTTGTAGTTACCTTCAACTTGATCAACTCTGCTTTATTTAAATTATTCATCATGGCGTTTTGGATAGGCAATTTCGCTACACCATTGTCGTTGGTAAAATATTTATTTTTTGGTGCCTCATAAGCAGAGTAGGGCGTAATTGGAATGAAATTAGATTGATTATTTAGATAATATTTTATTCGGATAAATTATTATTTGGATGATTTTTTCACAATATTTGAATGAAAATGTATTCAAGTAATTTAAAAACATTATTATTTGAGTAAAAAATTATTTGAATAATTAATTAATAAATAATTGAAATATAATTGATAACTCATAATTATTAACATTTTTTGTCGTTACTGATACCAACTAATGAAAATGTTGTCACATGATCAATTATGTGCCATACGAATATGACAGACTTCGTTTGGAATGTTAATGAAAATCTACAAATCTCTATTACCTAACCTAACCTATATATTATACATACAGTACAATTATGTACAAAAATGGTAATTATTTCAATATTTCAAGAAAATATTAATATTTTCTATAACATTATCATTAGCTAGACAGCAGGACATCTAAATATTAAAAATATTTCTTAAGTTCAAAACGTTATAATATTACTTTTTTGATGATAATAATTGTTCTAATTTTATTCATTCGATTCACTGTGAATAGCTACAATATTCACAAGATTTGTGGTTATGACTTTAGCTGGTAATTTTTGCAGGTGTTTGGGGTACATTTGATTTACTTAAAATTTTAAACTTTTTATATCTAATCAGAACTCAGAAAAACCAATATCAATTTGAGAAACATAAGTTTCTTTAACCATTTTTGTTTTTATTAACTATTATATTATTGATTGTTAAATCTTAAGGGCTATATTTAGTATCATAAATGTTATAATTATTTATGTTACTGTGAATAGTTATTTTCATTCATACTATTTAATTTAATATATTCATAAGTGCACACAAACATGATACCAATTATAAAATAATACATTTTCTCATTAAATATCACCTAGCACACATTAATCTTTATTTTGGTAAACCTAGTTCTTGTTGATTGTTATAACATCTCATATACTCATCCTTTTTTCTCAGTATGTGGGGTAAGTTTATAATGATGTAGAAACAATGTGTGAAAGTATTAGTGGTGTATTCCAAAACAATATAATATAATATTTCTGTTAGCATCAAAGACGATTAAGTTTGATAAAAACCATCAGTCGTCAAAATATATTTTTGTAGGCACACCGCAATTGTAGTTATCAAATACATTAGTTTTTGTTTTATATATTTATTCATAAAATATATTGTGATTAAACAAGGCACGTAAATAGGAATTATAGTACGTCATACAACTATGACGATAACATTATCACAAATACGCCAAAGACAACAACAATATAATTACAAGTATCTTTTACACCCGCGCACGCAACCAAAATTGTTGAATATAATTAATAATTGATAAGACAACACTGGGGTGGATGTTATTGTTCAACGGCCGCATTGGCTGCAATACTTGGACTGTTGATCACCTCTCCCAGACACTCCAATAGCTCCTTTCGGTAGTCGTCAAAATCGCCGTCAACTTCGTTTATTGTCTGGTCCTCGATAACCCATAACGTACATTCCGTATCACGGATCAGCCGTTCGTCGTGAGATACAATTATGACACCTTTATCACAAATGTAAACAAGATAAAATATGATGAAATTGTACGATGAATTGAATTGAAGTGTAAAAAATATCAATAAATTATCCATTTAATATCACTCACCTCCTTTGTAATCGTTTATCGCTTCTGCTAGAGCATCAATAGATTCAATGTCCAAGTTGTTTGTAGGCTCATCCTGTAACAATTAGAAAAAGATTAGCAACATTCATGGTAAAACAATGCTATATATATATCTATTAGTTGAATTAGTGGTGTAAATGAATGCTGCCAACTATCCCCCCCATCAAAATGTCAACGAATATTTAAAAAAAATAGTGTTTTGTATGCATTAGTAATTAAGGAGATATACTATGTCGCGAAAAATTACACAATTGATGTCACTTATTATGATTTTAGTATAGAATTTTTTATTTTATTAATATCATACAGTAATATAAAAAAAAAATCAAAAATAGATTTCAATTTTTTTAAGAGAAAGCTACACCTGTATTTGTTATCTCCGTCTTACAAATGTAAAACATTGCTAAAACTGTTTTGCGCTGGTAAAAATTACTCAGGCTAAGCTAAGCAACTAAATGTTCACACTATAATGAGTTCTGATATCGAAAAAATGAAAATAGAGAATGTGATGTAAAAATGTGTTCTCTCAAATCATCCTGCTAGCCGCTTGGTACAAAATATTTAGGTTTCTGATTTTTTTTTTTAATATTTCCTTCCTAATATTATTTATCATATTCAGCAGCACCCTGGAGGGCTACTTGAAATAAAATTCAGGATTTTACTCGGAGTTGAATGCTGCCTTATCACGGAGCTTACCAGTATAATGACATCAGGAGCATTCAGACAGAGTTCAGCCAGGGCAACACGGGCCTTTTGTCCACCGGACAAGTCCTTCATGCGGATGGTATGCGCGTGGCCTGCCAGCCCAAAAGTACCCAGCTGCTTGCGCGCTTTCTCATACGGCAAGTCGAATAAACGCATCAGATATTCAGCGGGCGTCTCTTCGGCAGTCAAATGTTCACCGGAATGCTGGTCGAACTTTCCGAGTTTCTGCAAAAAATGTGTGGGGGATAATTTTAATCAATTATTAACGAGTGCGTGTGTATACATACCATCCGATGGTTCTTTCGCATTTCACCGGTGGTAGGCTGCAAATCACCAGTCAACAGCTTGAGGAACGTCGACTTGCCCACACCGTTGGGCCCGACAATAGCTACCCGGGAGTTGAGGTCAACGCCAAAATCAACATTCTTAAACAACGGCTTCTGAGTTGGATATGCGAAATCCGTACCTGTGAAATTGAATGAGGGATAGAATATCAATCGATGACATTTTATCCTTTAATAATAATATATAATATCAAGTGAATTAAGTTACTGAAGACGACTCACTGTGTAGACCCAATATAGGCGGCTGTAATGGACTGGGATCGGGGAACGAAAATTTGACGTTGTAGTCTCTGGGCTTTTGTAATAGCTGTGTAGGTTCAGCGTTGTCATCATCGTCAATGCCAGCACCTTTACCCGGTTTGCCCTTGTTCTTTTCCTGTTTACGGGTCAATACTTCTTTTTGTTTTTTCTCCTGTAACCACATAATATTCTCATTAGAAATTAGTTCTGAGCAGCGGTCGGGTTGATATAGGAAATGAAAAACTCACGGCTTGCTTCTTGGATTGACCTTGTTGTTTCATTTCCTTCAGCCGTTTCTCCTGTTTCTCGTATTCCTTGATGGTCTCTTTTTTTTTCTGCGAGTACATTTTCTTGAACATACTGTAATTACCTTTGTAATAGAACAATCGCTTCTGGTCCAAGTGAATGATCTCGTTACACACGTTGTCCAAAAAGCTCTGGTCGTGAGATACGACTAACAGAGTTTTTTTCCATCCCTGTAAATAACTATCAATATTCTGTTTAATGAAAACCGTTAATTTATGTAACACACAAGTAGCTCTGAGCGAAACATCCGTGGTAAGTTGACGCGACGATATTCGCATCAACCAACTCAAAGTAACTCACTTGTCCAGCCAAATGACAGCGTTCAAGTCTAAATGATTAGTCGGTTCATCGAGTAATAACAACGTAGGTTCCAGAAACAGAGCCCGGGCAAGGGATACGCGCATCCGCCAGCCTCCCGAGAAGTCTTTGGTGGCCCGGTCCTGCATGGCCGCAGAGAAACCAAGACCAGCAAGTATGCGCCGAGCTCGGGGTTCAGCGGAGTCGGCCCCGAGAACTTTGAGCTCGTCGTATACCTAAGTTACGAGAAAAAAATGGTGAATTAGAAGTAAATTGCCAGATTATCAAACGCCCACGACTCACTCCACCCAACCATTACTCACTTCGTTTAGTCTTTCCGTTACATCTTCGCCAGTGCCCTTTTCTTGAACTTCCTCGAGTCTTTTGCACTCAGCTAGCAATTCCGTACACCGAGTGTCCGCTCTAAGTACGGCCCGAACCGCCGATGTTTCATCAGCCACTACCTCCTGTTCGCAGTATAGGATGTCAATACCCGGTGGAACGTCGAACAGCCGTTCGGCAATGTGTCTGAGTAGTGTTGTTTTTCCGTGACTGTGAAATACATCACAAGAATGACATCGTTATTAGATGAAGAGGACGAAAAATCAATGAACTAACTAAAAACTGAACATTATTATAAGCTCAGTACTCACCCATTTGGTCCCACTAGACCATACCGCCGGCCGTGGGCAATCAGCAGACTAGCGTTAACAAACAGGTCCTGGCCTTTGGCTGCGATGCTAAAACTATCGATTTTGATGTCGACAGCGTGCTCCATGGCTGCTAGCTGCCCTGCCGTCTTTTGAATCTGTGAGACCGAGAAGTTAGCGCCCAACTCACTGTGGCCTTGCCCCCCTTTCTTGGTCATCAAATCCATTTGTTTCTGATACTCCATCTTGAAAGAACAAACAATACAGTAATTACAAATCGAAAATGTCCAGCAATTATTGATAACTATTCAAATAATATAACGTGTACCTCTTTTTTCATTTTCTTCTTTTCTTTATGAGAAATTTTATCAGATTTGTTTATGACCTCCTTAGATTTTGACTTTTGTTTGGGCTCTTTTACTACCTCCGGTACAGCCTCGTCCACGAGTTTATCTAGTTTATGTGTACACGTTATTAAAGCAATGATATGCGCTATTATACACGAAAATACCACAGATTATATAAAATCCATATACCTGATAATCTATATATTATATAAAAATGAATGTATGCAGTCTTGTTAAGTATTCGAATACTTGTATTTAAATACTTTTTTTGTATTTCAAATACTTTTCAAATACTTTTTGACCAATGCATTTTAAATACTTAAAAAATACTTTTTATTTGTATTTTTACTCTAGAATACTAAATACTTTTTTTTTCTCGTGGTCTACTCAAAATTCCAATTACTAATAATTTGGAATGTACTATTTTAAATGTTGATTCTAAAATATTATTTTAAAATGGTTTTAACCTTAATAATTTATAAATAAGGTTTCGCCAAAATACAAGCCGACGACAGAATGACTGAACACTACAACCCCTATTGGCTTCTCACTCCCATATTATACCATGGAATACAAGACACTGACCACCACTGGTTGGATTGGCATTTATCTTGAATCTTTAAATAGTCTTTCTTCTTATTTAATGGGCGGTACTGTGGTAGTAGCTTATAACTTGTATATAAGATATCGGTATTAATGTTATTGAACTTTTTTTTTCATATTTATTTTAATTTTTACAATCTGTATTAAATTTTTTACAATAAGCACAATATATGGAGGAATACATGAGAGGACTTGGTTTGGTTGATTTAAGAAATTATTTATTAATAGTACTTCATGGTGTGGGTAGTAGTGGTTTTAGTCGACTAGTCATTAAACTGATTGAATTATTGATTATTAATTATTCATTTATTGATTTTAAAATAAAGTATTTTTGTAAGTATTTTGAATACTTTTAAAAGGTATTTGTATTTATATTTAAATACTTTAAAAAAAAAAGTATTTGAATACGTATTCTGAAAAGTATAGTATTCTTAACAAGACTGAATGTATGTTTGTTTGTCTGTGTGTCCATGTTACCATGAAAACCATTTATATACTATATTTTAAGATTTCCGATGGAATTTTTTGTATATAAATGGTTGCCATGGTAATATGTAAAATGTATTACTCATATAGAGTTGGCATTTTTAATGGGCAACAAAGTGCACAGGATCAGCTATTTATTATATATATATAGATAGATCAGACCTCTGGGAAGAAGATATGCTAATTTAAAAGGGATAGGACCAACCCCGGATTTTGAGCATTTTTACTGTAACTAAAACCAGGGTACGACACTCCGTGAATTGGCCCGATCTGGCGATTGGGGCCTTGAACACGGTCTTCAGTGAGGTATACGTGAAAAAAGGAACGGTAGACAAGCCGACTTTGCCTACGTTCCGGTAAATGTTTACATAATATGAGTCCAACATCATATAAGGAGAGTAGAAAGTTTTTCATCTTAACTTACATACAAGTATTATTAGTTTTATAAGCTTTCTTTTTTAAATAATAATAATAATATCATGTTTTCATTTTCTTCAAAAAGATGGAAATTAACATAATAATATTACGGTGGAGAATGATGTACAAAATGAAAGCTGTACTATGTCTCACTCAACGGTCACTCCAAAATGTTCAGTAAGTGGTCTTGAAAACATAGACATTCAGTTTTTAGACATATTTGGTAATACTGATGATATCGTTCAATATGATGGTATGTGCAATGAAGGTTATTTATTTCACAATGAATCAATTATTAAAGTATCAGAAGTGTTCAATAATACTTTTACTCAAGAAATTGATTATATTGGATTACCCTATAGTAATATTATTAACAACTCTAATCTTGATATTAATAATATTATAACTGTGAATGAAGATTCTGTATTATCTGAAATGTGTGATGGACAAATTGTGCCAGATGAATTTGATCCTCGATCTGAACTTAATGAAAGTTATAGTGATGAAAATGTAGTTGGAAGAAGCGGAAACCAAAAAAAGGTACTACTAGAAAAACTTAAAAAAATAATTTAATAAATGGTACAGGAAAAATTCTTAAACCTAACCCATGTGCTACAATGTGTCAAAATAAATGTTCAAAAGAGTTTAATGAATTACAAAGAAATGAAATATTCAAGTGGTTTTGGGAATTAGATCATGAACGTAGAAGGGATTATTTGCTGTCTTGTATGAAACAAAATTAAAAGAAAAAGAACAATTGGTGAAAGTAAAAGGTAACAAACTAATATTTTTTGAAACATAATTCTGTGAAAGTTCAGTATGCCAGAAATTTTTTTTGGATGACATTAGATGTGCCTCAAAAACTTGTAAGATATACTTATTCTAATAAGTCATCTGTGAATACTGCAAAGAATGATAAATCATAATACTCAGACAGTTAAAAATTGTGGATAAATTTATCAGGTGTCTAGTGTCTACCTGCTGTTTTATCTCACAATTATTGATAATTATTAAAATTATTAAAAACCTTATCATTGTGTATACATTATCTAATAATAAATACAATATTTTGATGAATAATAAATAATAATCTATGAATCATCTATGTCCATGTGTTTAATAGCTAATTATCATAATGTATATTTTGTTTTTATTATTGAAACCATTTTAACCGAGATCCCACTATTCCTGTTTATATGTTTTGGACCTGACCCAGTGTATAAAGTATTTGTAAGGATTTCAAGTTTAATTCAAAAAACGTACATAATTCCTACATGTCATAATTGTAAAATGTAGGTCTCTAATCGAACGATTGGTGGTAAAATAACAGTGCGCTTTTTGTCGGGCCACTTTATTAACGGGCAGCTATAGGAGTTTGGTCTCCTTATCTCTAACACTCATGGCTAAAACACCTCAATGCAGTAGGATCACATAATATGAGAAATAAATAAGTGTACAACACCTTTACTATAATAATTATTGTACCAAATAAAATGACAATGATTAGAAATTTGGCGTGAGTGCTAAATATCAATGATGCATAAGTTAACAATCAATAATTTCCTATAAAAACAATTTTTTTCTTTTAGTGGTGATACTTGAGGTAGGTTTTGATTTGCTACCTTGAATACACGATTTAAAATATCAAGTATATCTTAAATCGTGCTTGAATAGGAAGTGCACCATCTGGTTTTATATAATCTGTGATAATACTATGTACAGGTAAAAAAAAGCTTACCTGTATCATTGCTGTTTTTGCCTTCAGTGGTAATAGATGTCGTTATTGTGTCATCAACAACATCGGCAGACTGATCAACTGGCAATTCCTCGTCCATAACACATTTTTTTGCTTCCAATTCAATTCCTTTGTCATGACAAGGCTCAGTACTCATTACATCATCACCCACCGCCATTAGAATTACTATAAATTGGATAAATTAATAATAACGATCTGACAACGGTGCCAATCTCAACATACAAAGTATATTCTACACATAAAAAATACAAACCATCAGCTGTCGGAATCTCCATAAGGATGTCCTCCTCACCCATTTTCTTCTTTTTGTTTTTTTTCGATTTCTTTTTTTTTCCTGCGAGCTTAGCGGCTTCCAGCTCATCGTCTATATCACCACCGTCTTCGTTGTCTACGTCTTGATCTATAACAGAAATACCGACATAAACGAAGGCTAATAGCAGTAGGCAAAGCATTTTGAATAACTGCAGTAGTTTGAAAACTATATAGTGTAGTCATATTGTTGTACCTACTGTATGGAATTCCCATTAGGAAACACACCAACAATTACATCAATTTATTTCAATATCATTTGTTAGTTTTCTGTGGTAGGAAGGGATCTAAAAGAGGACATGGTTAAACAACTACAGTCTATAACTTCTATAAAAGCAAAACTATCAGAATTCGTGTATGTAAAAATACCTTAGTAAGATAAACTAAAGAAAACTTTAAGTTATTAGATGTGTTAACAGTTAAAAGTGTATAACATAAGAAAATATCTATTTTATAAATAATAAGAAATTATGAATCTATTAAAGACATGAAAAAAATTGGAAACTGAAAATGTCCCTAAACAGCTCAAAATATTTTTAAAAAGGCATGGTGTATAGAAAATGCAAATATAAACAACCAGAGAAAATGTCATGTATTCATGTATTTTTCACGTTCATTTGTTTTAGAATTACATCAAAAACCAAAATCAATTTTTTCAAAAACAGATTTTGTGTAAAAATTCCCGTTTTTCCTAAATTTTTCTTTTGTTTTTCACGGCGCTTTTGAAAACTACCTACTGGTAGGTAGGGTCAGGGTACCAACTAGAGTCACGTTCTATCAGAAAAGATACTGTTGAAGAAAATCCAAGCATTTTTACTGTCCTAAAAGGTGATACAGTAATAACTATTTATTTAACTTGATATTATTATGACAAAAACATTTTATTAACATGCAATATTATGCATTATTAATATTTATTATAATTATTAATGTATGCTTATATGTCGCGGTATGGTATGGTATACATATGTATTTAATTAAGTTATTTTATTGAACAATTTTGGTTAATGGAACAAGAATTAAATTAAATTACACTTTTTATTTTCTATTTTAATAAATGTTTATGCAATATGCATCATCAATAATAATTGTATTATGTTTATTATTTAATTATTTATAAACTAACGTAATTTGGACTTGCTTAAAACTAACTCATTATATATTATGTTTATATTGATACAAATCAGTTAAATTAAATAAAAAGTTAACAAAAATTAAATTTAAAAATAATAAAATTTACTTAATTTAAACTTTTCAACTTAGTTATGCCCAGCTTTCAAAAATGTAACTCTCTATAACCAACATTGCATTGCGCTTAAAGGAGGTAGACATTTTATTGTAATCATTTTAATACCATGTCAAACTATATTTTGTCTCATGACTTAAGTATTGCAAGTAGGTTATAATTTAATAAAAAAAAAATTATAAGCATAATGATAAAATAACAGGTAAGCATAAATGATTACCTGGTATAGCTGCCGGTGCTTTGTCGTCTTTATTGTCACCGGTGAGTTTTTCGACTTGCTCGTCACTGTTTTCTACAACTGTTGGACCATCGTTGGCTTTGACCACTGGTTCTAAAATGTTCTCCGATGGTTTATTGTCGTCACTAATTTTGACTAGATTGTCTTGAACTATAACAACACACAGTGCCTTTCAGTAATATCCATTTGTAGACCTAAGTACCATATAAAAAAGTGACGTCCAAACTTTTTTCTTAGGTGGACCACATTAGTAAAATATTGCCTTCATGCAAACTACCAATAATATAATAATATAAATTTAATATTTCATTACTATATTGTACCTTTTAAGCTTTACAATTCAATAACTCGTTTTTAGTATATTTTCTACTGATGATCTATAGAAAATCCTATATTATATTCTAATAAAAATTATATTATTTTATCTTCAATAATCCAGAACAAAGATTGTTGTTTACTTCAATAAGATCATAAAAGTTTTTATTTAGTGTGACTTTTAAAGTACACAGTCGAGTAGCTTAAAATATATATTACTGAATATTATGGAAATATGTCAGTGAATTATGAATCAAAACACCAAGGAAAATTTGCAAACTTAAAAGGTATGTTTTTATTTATAGATCTAAAAGTATTTTTATATAAATAAAAAATAAAACTGTTGGAAAAAGTTGATTTTTATAACCTCAAAAACAGGTAGAGAGCCAATACAAAGGTTTTCCCTTAAATCTAACATCTAACTCTCCCTCACAGTTAGAATAAAAAAATCTCCGAAATTACTAATATTAATACACTGGTACCAAGTGTAATTAATAATAAATGTAATAGGAAAAATAAAGTTAAGAAACATTTGAAATAGTCCTTGTAAAATTATATAATAATATTTTATAAGTTAACTAACCCAGTGTGCTGTCATCGTTTTCCTCCAAATCAAAATCTTTCTTTTTCCGTTTGTTTTTTTTTGAAATTTTTCCTGTCGGAACTGTAATCAGTTTCTCATCAACGACTTCTTCAGTCGATGATATTTCAACCATATTACTCAGATAAGCGTCAATTTCTTCTTCAACATTGTCATCATCATCAACTAAAAAAATATTATAATGATAAAAGAGCAACTGGAGAACTGAATTCAAATTTTAAACATGCATTTATACATGATTTCTATAATATTTATTTTTATATAAGTATATATTTCTTTAACTGTTCCTATATTATACCTATTTAATCTATCATTGTCAACTTCATTATTTGCTTGAATACTAATGTTTGTTACCACTATTTCTAAAGGTAATATGATGTAACTAATAAAACTAATTGTTGGGAAAATAACATCAATAATTCAAGCAACATAGTTACATTTAGTTACATAAATCATTACATACAATACATTAAGTATAAAATATTGTCCAAAGTGCGGATTTTATTTTCTTATTATAATATACATTTTTTATTTTATAGAAAGAAATATTTAATTTGAAAAAAAAGTTTAAAAAGGGTAGTTTTTTAGGGTTCTATAAATTTAGTTATATATTACTTTAGTTACCTAATATTGCAAAACAGCTAATTTATGATTTGTTTCATAAAATGTATTTTGTTATCGCCTAACTTAGGAATCTATTTTTATTGGAGGGGGGAGGTGAAAAAATTAAATTTGCCACTGGTTTCACGGCAAAGGCAACAAATCATTTTCACCGCCTGAAACGCTTCCAATTTGTGGCTGTTTTTGTGTGTGATACCATCCATACTTCTTAACATTATAACAACAATATTAGGTGTACCTGCTGAATCTTCTTCCAAATCTTGTTGTTGATTTTTATTCTTTTTCTTGTTCTTTTTAGAGATCTTATTTCCACGAATTGGCTGTGGGATTTCTTCGACATCGTCATTTAATTTTGCGTCCGCCAATAGATCGACTAAATCTATACATTAGCAACAAAAGTAATATTAAAATGAATGTATTGGACATTATAATACCAAATATTTATTATAAAATAAATACATTTTTGTAATTTGTTTGTTTAAACATTTTTTAACACAAATTGAGCTAAGACAAACCGAGATTATTAAATTATCAAAAAATATCCAACTTTAAAATGATTTTAGATTAATAACAATTATATAAATTGTTAATGCTAAGCCGTATTATTTCATCTAAAACCATTTTGTTTTTGCAAAAATAACTCATAAAAAACCTTGTATATTTTAACTATGGAATAGTATAATATGGAAATGATTGTCTCATACTATTTAATTTATATAGTTCCCAAATTTTTATTCACAATAAAATTATAAAATCAGCTTCATTTCAACATAGATATTAATAATCTAAACTAATTATTGTCACCTTAATTCAAAAAATATAACTTTTCAGTTTAATAAATAATATTTATACTAAATTTCACACTGTGTGTTATTTATAATTAGGTAATATATTATTAATTATTGTAAACTAAATAAAAAAAAAGGTGGGTAAGTGGATGTCGCTCTATTGTACAGTAGGTTACAAGTGGGTCACTGTAATGGATGGTGTTAAATTTGAATTCAATGATATAATATCATTGTATAAGAAAAACGATGCTGAAAACGGTCAGTCAGACTATGATGTTACTAAGTATATTTGATGATATTATTGTGCATAAAGTAATTTATATATAACCTATTTACATGGAGCCTTGTTTTAAATTTTCAATCCTTAGCTATAAAAATTGAATATTTTATAAATTTTTAACTACAAAATAATTATTAAATTATAAATTTGATAAATTTTGTCGAAATTTGTACTTTAAATGTTTATAAAAGAAACTGTGCCTATGTACTTTTAATATTTTTCAACTGCTATTGTAAAAATATATCAGAAACTTTATATTAAATTTTCACGCTTTTTTCCCAACAAATAAAATTTTATTGATATTTATAGAAAAAAAACTAAAAAAATTGAAAATTGAAAATGCTTGTAAACAGCTCAAAAAGAGTCAAAATATTTTCATAATTGTATGGTGTATAGGAAATGCTAGTTTAAGCATTCAGTGCAATTTTCATGTATCTACAGTTATTCTTTTTTGAATTACAACAAACTAAGGAAATCGCTATATGAGAAATCGAGTGAATATCCAATGTTGTAAAAATTTGAATTTCAAGCGCTCATAAAAATTTAATTTGACTCTCTTATAGACATTTTTTTTTTGATAAAGGTAGATAATCTTATAAGGAATCTTGTATTACATTTTAAAATCTTAGATTTAAAAAGAAAAATTTTTATGAATTCTCAACTCAAAATAGTTTGCTAATTTTCGTGATTTTTCCATATTTTGACAAGATTTGAACATTAAATGCTTATAAATAAAAACTGTGACTAAGGATTTTTAATTTTTTTCATCTGCCTTTGAAACAATAACCTTGGAGCTTTCTATTAAATTTTCAAGCTTTTTAACTCAACAAATACAATTTTATTGACATTTAAAAAAAAAAAAAAAAAAAAATTGAAAACTGGCAATGTCCGTAAACAGCTCAAAAAGAGTCAAATTATTTTCAAAATTTTATTGTGTATAAAAAATGAAAATATAAACAACCAGTGAAAATTTCATGTATCTACGGTCATTTGTTTTAAAGTTACAACAAAAACCAAATTCAATTTTGTGAAAAATCGATTTTGCGTAAAAAGTCCCGTTTTCCTTAATTTTTCTTTTGTTTTTCTTGGGGCTTTTGAAAATTACTGGGAATTTTAAATTTTGACCTCCCCAATGCCCCAAAAATATTCACTTTCCAATCGAAAAAGATACTGAAGTTGAAAATCGAAGCATTATTTCGACTACTTATCGTGTACACAGGCACAAAAAAAAATATAAAAACACACATCATTGTAAAATCAATACATTCATCGTTCCACTCAGAATCTAAAATTTGATCATCAATAGAATTTCTTTGGTTGATATAACCATATTTTGTTTACTAGTAAGCTTTCGATTATTACCTGCTGTAAGTTAACCTGTAATAAGTTGATTACTTAATCAATATATAATCAATATATTACCTTCTGATTCGTCATCCCAATCTTGATTTTTATTTTTCTTTTTGTTTTTTTTAGAAATTTTATTTCCACGGTTAGGTTGTGACGGTTCATTGATAGTTGCATCATCATTTACTGCTGAAGCGGCTACAATATCTACCAAATCTATAAGTTTAGGATTAATATAATGATTTTGGTAATATATTTAACTAAAAATATTTGACTAGGCACATAAATCTTGATAAACTAAACTTCAGAAAAATTATCAATCTGCATATTAAATATATTATTTATATTCTAGACAAAATGTACCTAATATTAGGGTACTGTTTTTGTTGCATTGGTAACTTTTCTTCTACTGTTCCAACTTATTGCTAAGTAAGTTTTAAATACGTTTCTTGTAAGTACAAATTTAAATATACAATCTTTAAGTGGAATTTTGTTGAATTTACTCATTTATAAAACAATTTAATCTATTTTTCAAATTTGTTCATTTAATTGTATAACTGTTTTTACTTGCGTTTGAATATGTAAATTTAGAACAAAAACTTATGGTCCTATTAAATAATATTTAAGGCAATAGAATTTAAATTAATATAAAATATATTTTAAGAATTTAAATATTAATTGAGAAAAAAGAAAGATGAAAATAAAATATGATAAATTATTTTTTATTAAATATTTATTCTAAGTATGCTGTGAACTGTAAAGTAAAAACAAAAAATTAAATAATAAATGAATAACCATGAATTAAAAACATTCAAAACTAAACATTGTTATATTTTGGTGCAATCCTTCAATCAATTTTACTAGTTTCTTACTACCGAATAATAGATAATTTGGTTGATTATAATAGGCAGTCTCGGAAATATTTTAGTAAAGAAGTTACTCTGGAAGTACCCTATTTTGTAATGTAAGATTCAAAACACAATAAATTAAAACATATAATATTATACCTTCAGCTTCATCTTCCCAATCTTGATTTTTGTTCTTTTTCTTGTTTTTTTTAGAAGTCTTATTTCCACGGTTGGATTGTACAGGTTCTTCAGGTGTTATATCATCATTTGCTTTGGCGGCAGCCAATATATCCACTAAATCCAAACATTAATAAAAATTGTTGGTACATCTTTAAAAGAAAAGTTTATAAATAAACTACATAAAGACTTTAATTTAAATGTATAGATTTTGCCGCCCTTTAAAATGTTACAAGTTTAGCCGCCCTAGGGCACTTACCCCATTTTTCACCCCCTTAGCACGGCTCTGATAACAATAGTTGAAAGATTCAATATATTTGTTTTATCTCTCTACCCAACATACCAAATTTGCATTCAGCAAAACCAATCTAGTGTTGTTAGCATTAGATAATATTGGAGTGAATTGACCAATTAAAAACTTATGCAGAATATTTTTTAGTGTACTTGTGTTTATTGATATATTAATTTAAAGGAAGTTTTAAAGCAATTACCTATGTAAAATATTACAATCTCTGACATCCTTTTATATAACAATAACATAGGCATTCAATCTAACAAGTGAATGCAACGGTTATTATTTTCACTTGGATTTTCACTGTATAATATATCGTAGAGGGGCAAACTTATACTTTCAACTTTAACATATAATATAGTTAAATATTTGCTATTTAGGTACTAATTTTTAATAATGTAAGTACCTAGGTATTCATAGTTTTACAGGACACCGTGGTTTGTAAAATTTACTTATACACATTATACAGAAAGTATATTCTACAGTAGGTAAATGCCTACTTTAATTGAAAAAAAAAGAAAACTGTGTCATTGAAAGTTTACAGCGGTCAGAACGAAGGGGCCTTCTACACAATAAGTAATAGACCATAGCTGTCACATCATAGTCCCTAACTGTTTCTTCGATACTGACGCGGTGACGTGCAGTACCTGCTATGGTATTCTTTCCAGACGGAAATGGTAACCATAGCTATGCATAACGTTTTTCCTTAGGTGTGAGCAAATGACTCACCTACTGAATCGTCGTCGTCGCCGGCCCAATCCTGATTGTGCTTGTTTGTTTTTTTCGACTTCTTAGGCGGCATGACTAGGCACAAATGTACAAACTGCCAGTAGTAGACGAAAATTCGGAAACGCGACAGGAATCACCACGACAACCGGAGAAGTCGCGCACAGCGGAGTCGCGAAGGCTTTCCAATCGGCACGTGAAATCGAAAACACGTCGTTACGTTTCGCCTGAGATAAGGTGATAAAAACAGCGGTGACTGATAATGTGGCGCCACCGCCGCGGCCGTCCGTCAGTCGGCGATAAAATATTCTGTGCGTCATCGGCATGATAGGTAGAAGGTGGTTGTCACACTCCGGTCGCGTTGTCGTACCATAACCGCCATGTTATTGTTGTTTCTATTATCTATTATCAATTTATCACTTAGACGCAGCCTCCTACGCGCACACAAACGCTGTTTATCATCATATTAACAATCCGGCAGTCGCAATTACGTCCGGAATTGGCGTTTCCGTCGGTAGAATTTGAGAAATATATAGAAGTTCGATAGACAAGTGCGCGCAGACAGCCCATCGGACGCACGAACGGTTGTCACCGTCGACGTACGAAACGATGTCGTCGCGCTCAGGCTCGTCCCTAGGAGGTGGCGGTGGCGGAGGTCTTTCCGCCGGCCATCACAAGCTAGCCGAGAAGCTGAGCTTGATCAACGATCGGGGCGTGGGCATGCTCACGCGTATTTACAACATCAAGAAGGTACGTTGCCTTCGTTCGTTTGTATTCACCGATGTGCATTTACCGTTGTATTAATTTTTGCCATTATCGTCTCGTTCGAAAGACACATCCTTCTACTGAAGGCGCTGGTCGTTCTGCTGCAATGACGGTGTTAGTCCCAGTGGAGTTAGGGTTACCATATCATGATTATTATGAAAAAGTAGGTACCTACGTGCTTTACGTGCTTTATATCTGATTAAAAAAAAATGTAGGTGTGTCACAGTTCTCAAATGTTTATTTCCATGCATGTAATACCTACCTAGTTGCCCGAGTAGTTACCTGTCTTGTCAAATACATAAAATAAAAAACTTTTATTGTTGGGTAGGTATTCTTTTGAATAGAAAAATTAAAATTTATGAGCTTAAGGATGAGTCAAATTTAATAGATTATTATAAGTAATATGATACGTATGTTTTTGTTATTTCTTTGTACTTTAAATAATAACATGGTTCCTAATTATCAAAATAAGTACATAATATAAGTAGTTTAAATGCTTAAAATAACACTAATAATATTAATATTTTTTAGATTGAGCATATTCATAAAGCTACAAATAGTATGGTACCTACTTTAATAATATAGATGGTACCTAACCCTAGGTCAACCAATATACTTTTTTTTTTACATGATATTGAGGAATGTAGAAGGAACTGCTGTTAGCATTACTTCTCATCTGACCCTCATCGTTTATTGTTGAAAACAAAACATTTTGTTATAATTGGTATAATATATCTAGTTGTATTACCTACTTATTAAGAGGACGCTACACAGAAATTAAAACGTATTCAATGCTCCAGAGATGGCGTTGTTCTCCGTATTGTCATCGTCGCGGTCGGCCGTAACCACGCCCATTATTTCCATGACTAGTTCCGTGCTTGGTAGTTTCGACTTTCGGGAAAGGCGCATTATTATTCTATGGATAGTTGCGTAGAGTGTTTCAAGGCAATGCAGATGACTACGCTTATTTTATGTTGTCCATGTATTTTCTAAACTCGCGGTGTGCTCGCTCCTCCTAACCTTTGAGCTCACAACCTACTAATATATAAATAGACAAAAACTCTTGATTACTTTAATATGCCTATTGCATACCGATACCAATACAATAAAACACAATTTTTTTGAAAGGAAATAAATTGGTTATGGAAATATAATTAGATACAGTATATAATGCAATTAATAACTAATAAAGTTAGGTATTTCTTATTTTTATTTATAATCCTTTATGTAAGTACCACACTACTAGTTATATTATTAGCCAATTTTCTCTCGTTCTCGTATATCAGTTTTTAACATTCTAATTGGGAAAGTGGTTGTACTATTTCCGATAGTAAACATTGTAAATAAAATCTAAAACAAATAACATTAAAAATATTTTATTAAAGTATAAGTCTTAATTGTAATTATTAACATGAATGCATTTATACTTCACTTACGCTTTAAGTTTATAAACCATTTTAAATTCCCAAAATGTAGAATTATAATATATTATTTATACTCATTATTTATTATTGGGGCTAGGGGATTCATGACCTGAAAAACCCGAAAACTCACTCAGAATCTAAAATGTCATATTTGGTCTCACCGCTCCAGATAAAGCATCATATTTTGTTTTGTAGCTATGCCTCGACCACTGTCCGTCAGCGACTATTGTGCACATGAGAATGCCATCAGAATCTATATTTCCGCATTCTAATGCAATTTGTTTTTCTTCTTCGCCAGCTTTCCTTATTTCTTCCCATGCCAAATCGTTTATTGAATTGGCTACTACACTCTGTAGTTTAACAAAACCGGTACTAGAAAGTGAAGGCATTTCTAAAAATGCAGCGAATTCGGCCATTTGGGTATGGCCAATCCCTGTAAATATATGTATAGGTATGTTTATTTGATTTTATATTATACTTTATTTCAATTAATTAGACTATTTTTAAATGTTGTATTTTATCTATAGCTTGGCAACCATTAATTATTGCCTTATTGATCGGTACACATTGTTGTTGAGCATTTTCTGCAGAGTATATTTTGGACTTTATACCACACATTTTGCACTTAAAATTAAAAACAGAATGAAATCCATATATTTTTTCTGATTGGAACTCCATATCAATAAAACTGCAGTCCAATTCCTCCACTGTGACGAATTTGTATTTGTTGTATAAAAAACAAAATATCAACAATACGACGTCCAGATAAACAACTAAAATTCCAAAATATACAATGTTATAAGTGAAATAATCAATTGAAACTATTGAAAATTTATTTTTTAGAATCAATATATTGTGATAGGCTATTTTCAGTATCATCAATTTGTTCTACATTTAATACATGCGATGATACATTTAAATCACTAAAATAAATAATGAAGTTTTAATTTATGAATTTAAAAAATAATATTAAATTAAAATAAAAGATAATTACTCCGATTGAGACAAATATGATTTGCTTGACAACGTTAATAATGAGGGTTCCATAGGTTCTATACCACTAACACTAAGCAATGCATTTGAATAGAGTAATGCAATATTAGTAATATTATTATTAAATACATAAGTAGATCATTTTGTTTAAAGAATAATTAAAAACAATATAAAAACATTTAATCTTACTTTAGTTCCGACAATAGTACGCCTTCGAATGTATCATTGCAGTCTAAACTGAAGTTATAATTATTAAAAGTTAGAAGTATATGACAGTGACGTATGTATATGATAGTATATATAATATAACAGGGCAGTATTTAAGGAGCGGTTCGGAGGGGGGGTGGTAATAGCCCACCATGGCATGTGGTTGTAGGTGGCAATATTTTTACGGTGACTAGAAATAGTCAATCGATGTTTTCACATTCAAAATGGAAAATTATAAATTAATGATCTATTTAAAAATAATTTGGGTAACATTGGTGCCTATATCCATTTGTCCCGTACTCTTATGATACTGTGATTTAGTATATTTAGTATATTTATTTTATTTTCTTATCGACTGTTGTATAAACTAGCTAATGGGAATGTTTTATTCATTTTTGAAAATAAAAAAAAAAAAATTAACTAATGATAATATGGCAAATTCTTTGTACATTTATTCATTGAAAAAATAAAAAACCAGGAACTCGCCTGTTACAAAGTAGCTGGTGTCGACTGTATTTGGTCATTCGTCATTTAGTATATTATGTCACTGCGATAAAAAGCAACATTTTAATTCAATGATATAGCATTGTATACAAAGAAAAGGATTCTGAACGGAGATGATTTGTCAGCCTAGGATATTTTATTTATTAGGTACTTGAAATTTTCACCAAATGATTATTTTATCATTTTTTATACGACACATTTTGAAAATATTTTGACCCATTTTGAGCTATTTATAGTCATTTAACATTTTCAATTTATTTTAGTATTATATTTACATTTTACTATCATTTGGAGATATTATATTGGTACTATTTGTATTTCTTATTTCAGCTGCCTCTTTTGAATGTTGAACAACGTTTATCGACCTGATACTGTAGTGTAGGTATTATGCGAATTACACAATAAATAAATAACAATATTATTGCTTATAGGTACCTATCTACGTATTCGACATTTAAAATAATTAAATAATATAATAATTATGATAAACTTATTTTTTTTTTGAACGAATTTCTTTCATTCTAGCGGAAATTGTGTTCGGTTTACGGACATATCGCGCACTTGTGTAACCATGAGCCTTTTTTGATCTTTTCATTATAAATTAATTGGTAAAAAATAATTTTGTTCTTTACATCTGAATTGGATTATTCGAAAATAGAGACTAAACACAAACTAATAGTAATATACCTAATTTTTTATACTGATAAAGCTACCTATAATATAACGTTATAAATAAAGCGTTTCTAATTTTAAATAATAGTATAGTCAGCGACTGGCAAAATAATAATATTAACATTATAATAATATTTCTGGGTAAAATAAAATAAGGCATGGCGTATATCAAACTATAAGTCTGTTCGTCGTAGGCCTGCATTGCCGAATTCACAAAATTGTAACGGCAGGTTACCTTCGAACGTCGTGCATTATAATAATGAATATAATATCCGCTGTATTTCTGTGGCAGCACATACCACGGGCGAACCTAGTAAGTTTTCCGTATCTTTTCATTCAAACTACTTTACGCTCTATAGCCACAATTTGAATAATAAATAATATAAATACAATTTTTTCCACCATCTGAAGCATGAGAATCTTAACTAGATCCGAGCGTGAAGTTTTTTTTAATACCCATATTATTATCGTCTAAAAATATGTGGTTAAAAAACTAAATTTTCAAATTTTAACATCTAAAAAAAAAAATAAAAAAAAATTTTAAAATCAAAAACTCAACGCTTGGACCTAGTAAATATTTCCTTCTTTCATGATTTGTAAAAATTTTGTTTCTATGATTAATACAAAGGGAACTGTACGCAGAGAGCGTGAACGTGTTTTATTACATATAAAATGGGTGTGTAGCCGTGTAGCGTCCTCTTAATATAATATTACCTAAGGGTCATTTTTAAAATTATTTTAATGATAGGCGTGTGGTGATGCCAAATCCAAGCCAGCATTCCTGTCTGACAAAACACTTGAGTCTGCAATTAAATATATTGTCCGCAGGTTTCCCAATGTAGACATCAAAGGTGTAAGTATTTTTAATAGATAGTAATATATTTGTATGTACTTAGGTAATACAAGTATTTGTGGCTTTAATATTGACTTGTTTTTTTTTTGGGGAACTTTTCAAACATGAACAGCTTCAGGCCATTACACCCATACGTAACGACATCATAAAATCACTGTCTTTATACTATTACACGTTTGTTGACCTTCTTGATTTCAAAGATCAGGTGTGTGAACTATTAACTACTATGGACGCATGTCAAGTGAATCTGGATATTGTAAGTATTTTTTTTTTACTCTGTCTATAAATAAATTATTACTGCCATTGGTTGCATTACTAATGTTTGTTGACTACTATCATTGTTTTAATAGACTGTAAATTATGAGCTGACACGAGCCTACCTAGATTTAGTGGCCACATATGTAGCCCTCATGGTTTTACTATCACGTGTTGAAGATCGCAAAGCCGTGTTAGGTCTGTTTAATGCTGCACATGAGATGGTACATAATCAGAGGTAATGTATTATTACTATACTCTATTCACAATAAGACATAAATAATGCAAATGACGGCAACCATTTACCCCCACAAATGTATCAATTTACATATATACCTGCTGTGTAGTATTGCCTCGCCCCTACGCACAAGTTGGCCACCGTTTAGGTTTCTAATTCTAATTAGAGTATAGGCATGTAAAAACATAGAATAAAAAGTATTATACTCTCACAATTCAGCAATATAAATCCTCCCGCATATTTTTATCTATCTTTTTAACTTATGACAATATATATAGGTTTCATCACAGATAATGTTGTATATTTTTATTTTTTTGGATATGTGTGTTATTTTTAATTTTGTTTTTTTATAACTGTAAATTTGTGTGATTTGTTGGTAAACCTATTGTTAAAGGACTTTTGTCCATTAAACTAAGCTAAAATAAATAATTTCAGTATGTATATTTCTATAGCAGTCATATGTCATAGTTCTCTACTTTTGATTTGTTAACTTTTTTTCCCAATAAAATAATAATTCAATAATAATGTCAGCCAATAGTGGAAATTTACAATATAGACGAGAATATAAAGTCGAAAAATATTTTAGAGGTGTACATATCAAAAAACCTGTGATCAAACCTATCTTTTTTGTCGTGGTTTAACATGGGTGTTATAGTATCTATGAAATTGATTTTTGATATTTTCACTGTTCACCTTTTTGTCCCTTTTATTCGGTATATTGATAATTTGTTTTTAGTGATCTGAGCTTCCCCCGTCTTGGCCAAATGATTGTAGACTATGAGCAACCAGTCCGCCGGTTAGCTGATGAATTTGTGCCACATACAAAGCTTTTATCTGGAGCTTTACGTTCTCTTTGGCCAGTGTATGTTCAGCGCAACCTGACCGCAGATAAGTGGAGGTAAGGACTATTATTATTTTGATAAAATTTTTTTTTTTAGCGATGCTGTCTTACCTTTTCCCCTAGAATTAGTATATTGCAGATTAATTAAACTATTGTCCTAGGTCTGACCAGAAACTCAGTCTAGTGGGTAATCCTGCTCAACTACTAAAACCTTCATCTACAGACACTGTGTCTTGCGAGTATCTATCCTTAGAGACAATGGAGCGATGGATTATATGTAAGTATACATTTTTGATTTTTATTCTTTTGTTTTCCATTGATACATTTAGTCATTACTGGGAACATCCACAATTTAAATTATAATTGAATAATACTTTTGATTGTTGTTTTCTTCTGGATAGTTGGCTTTTTGCTGTGCCATCAGACGTTGCAGCAACAACCACCAAACCAGCAGCAACACAACCAAGACGGTAATGTAGCTCATAAACTGTGGTTAGCTGCACTAGAGTCAAATTGGTCAATTGCCCTGTTTAGGGATGAAACTGTACCCATTCACTCATTTGTTCAGTCGTTTTTTGATACATTGAAGGGTTATGGAAAGAGAGTATCTGAAGTTAAAGAGGCACATACACATGCTACACAAAAAGCGTTAGTATTATTACTATTGAAAATATTATTGAACAGGCATGTAATAATTTATGCAATTCTTTTTATCACATTTTAGTGTGTACCGACACCGTGAGCGTCGTAAGTACTTACGCACGGCACTTAAAGAATTGGCACTTATACTAACTGATCAGCCAGGGTTATTAGGACCGAAAGTCCTGCTGGTATTTATTGGGCTAAGCTTAGCTCGAGACGAAGTATGTTGGTTGCTACGACATGGTGCACCTAATTCTGGCGGTGGTAACAGTCAAAAAGGAACAGGTACAGGTACAGGAGGTACTGGAAAATCTAGTTCCAGCGGAAAATCATCCGGTATAGAAGACCTTTTAGTTGACAGGCAGCTTCCTGAGTTACTATTTCACATGGAAGAGCTTCGGAGTAAGTTACCAACAGTGTTGTATAAAAATAATATTTTAAATATCTAGATAAAGGTAAAAAAAAATTGGTAGAATAATTATCTAGATAAAGATAGAAATCAGCATTTATTATCTAGGTAAAAAAAGACATTTTTTATTATGTGTATAAATCTTATAAAAGTTAAATATATGTTATTTCTAAAATAAATGTTGACGTTTTTTAACTTAAGTCAAAAGTAAACCAATGTCAATTTTTAAAAGACTACAATTTGGTGTCAAAAAACAAAAGTTAAAAATTATTTAGATATTTATACATATATTATTAATTTATAATTCACTATAATTTGAATAGCTGATTATTGATTTAAGTACTGAATTTTTGAGTTGTTTACTGAATTACATTCATTGTATAACTACCTAATTAATTAGTATAGAACTTATGATTAAAGATCGGATTTATATGCTTTTTAAATTGTAAAATATGCATGCAAACATGCACTAAAAAAAATCAAAATATACAAAAATAAAATACAAGACATGCATGGTAAAATTTTTATTTTTATTTAAGTTTATTTTTATCAAAATTGTTATAAACAAAAAGTAAAATGTTTAATACAACACAGATATGCAGTACTAAATTATAATTTAATTTCTTATCATTATTCATTAATCGATTGCAAACCAAGTAAATAACATTTTAAGAAGTAGGTACGACAAATTTAATTCTTTGTAACATATAATATTTGATATATAACGTACATATTTTAATCATTTTTTTTTGTACTCAACACCTTTTTGGACGTGTATATTTGTATACTTTTTTGTTAAAATATGCAAAAATATTCAGTATACAATTTTGATATTTAATCAACCAAGTAATGATTTATGGACACTCATTGCCTACATGTATATGTTGTTGAAAATAGTAACATGCATTTTATGCAAAATCTGTCTTTACTAATGATAAACATAAGGCACACAACTGCCTACAGTATAATAAGTATTATTAAAATAAATGTATACATTATTCATGTTAGTATTGTATTTTTCTTTTATTTAGTTTATTTTATTATTTATAATTTTGATTTAAGATCGATTCAAATTTAAGAAGTGGGGGATGCAAGTACTCTTTTGAGAGTCGGCGAATTACGACGCCGATATGTTGTTTATCCAAAGCCTATTTATCTATTTATAACTAAGAACGTTTAAAATATAAACTTGAGAAATCTTATAATTTAAAATTTAAAAATATATTTAGGTATATTTATTATTTATAGTAACAATATTATATACAAGTGTTTATTAAAATAATAATTTGTAGTATTGTTGTTTATGTATACCTAAAAATAATAAGACACAACATTGGTTTACCAACACATTTATTGTAACAATTTAAATAATTAAGTTTTGTCAACAGTAGAGATTTTTCATAATTTGTAATAATTCCATCATTATAATTGTTCTTTGTCATAACTTTTTAGTGCTGGTGCGCAAGTACAGTCAGGTTGTACAACGTTACTACGTTCAGTACCTGGTCGGGTTTGATGCTGTCCAATTGGCGCAGTCTATACAATCTGTTTATGGAAATCAGCAAGATCAACAACATTATCAGCAGGATCCTTCTTATGTCATCCTCCAGTCTATTGTGCATACTGTATCTGCATTGTCGGTCAAGCAAGGTACTTAATTACATGGTTTTTTTTTTTTAAATTATCTATATTTTTTATTTTTTTGCTAATGTTTAACTACAACTAAATAGTGGAGGACAATGAGCTATTTGACTTGCGTGCTCTGCGTCTTGACTGGTTTCGCGTTCAAGCCTATTGTTCATCTGCTGGATCCAGTGGTGGTGGTGGTGGCTACAACAGCAACAATTCAAAACTGAACCTTTTTGATCACCGTCAGCTAGCTTCCCAGCTAGACACTGCAGCGCACCATACACGAATGGTGGATTATCTTGATGAAATGCTCGTTGACACTTCCGATTTGTCACTTTTTTGGTATATTTATATTATGTGTAATACTGATGCATGGCTGCTGTTCAGATAAGCCAACTAACTAATGTTCAGTTAAATTACAGCTGTTGTCTTATTATTAAAATATTATAAAATATTGTAATATATACATTATAAAAATGTAATCATCACTTGTATAAGTTTTTTTAAATTTCAATGATGTTAGTATTTGGTTATTAATCAACAGTGGTTAGGCTAGTCATTTTATCGACTAGTGTTTATATTATCCCCTAACATTGATGGCTTATGTCCAAATTCTTGTTATTGTTTTAAAGCTGTGGTTCAACTTTACATAAGCCGGTAACTCTTAATAATAGACTAGTCAGATATTACCCAAAATATATAAATGTATTTATCTGCAGCGTTGCAGAGTTTATTTTAATTTTATTTGTCTTTTGTGACCTAAATAGAGGGCTTATATAAAATTGTGGAAGGGGTTTCACTTTATATTTGAATATCTAATTTATTAATTACTAACATATTATTTTTGTATATGTATCTCGGCAGTTTCTACAATAAAACTTTTGAGGATCAGTTCCATATGTGTCTGGAGTTCCCAGCTCAAAATCGATACATTATTGCGTTTCCACTAGTCTGCGGGCATTTTCAATCATGTGCTCACGAACTCTGTCCTGAAGAGGTAATGTTATAATACATTATTCACCCCATTACAATATACTTTACTTAAAAAATTATTTATGTAATCCAATTATTAATTGTTGTTAGCGCCACCACATTCGCGAGCGCAGTCTGTCAGTTGTTAATATGTTTCTAGACGATATGGCTAAGGAAGCCAAGAACATTTTGACAACCGTGTGTGATGAACAGTGCACAATGAGTGATCGGCTTCTGCCCAAACATTGTGCACTGCTGATTGCACAAGCGGTAAACCGAAAGAAAAAAGACAAGTCTTCATCTAGCAAAGGGAAAAACACGGGAGCTTCTATGTTACTCGGGGGAGCAGGTGATGACAATGACAGACCCGGGTCAGAGAGTTATCGTAAGACACGCGAGGAGTTGACTACGTAAGTTATTACCTTAAATAGATAATATTATTTTAAAATATTCAATTAAAACATATTGAACAATTATAACTAATTAGTTCTCTTTATTTTTAAAGTTTGGGAATTGCATTATATTATGATACACTTATTGACAACTTATAATATGCTTTATTAATTTATTTTTTACATAACAGGATGGACAAGCTACACATGGCCCTTACCGAATTATGCTATGCACTGAATTACTGTTCTACAATAAATGTGTGGGAATATACATTTGCACCACGTGAGTACTTGCACCAACATCTAGAAACGCGGTTTGGTCGGGCTCTGGTGGGCATGGCCATGTTTAACGCTGATACGGGTGACATTGCTAAACCGTCGGAGCTACTAGCCAGTGTTCGAGCCTACATGAGCGTTCTGCAAACTGTCGAAAACTATGGTAATACCCAATCACCACCGATAAATTACCACTATATAGACTAATCTAGTTTATTGAAAATCTAATGTAGTCCACATAGACGTGACAAGAGTTTTCAACAATGCATTACTACAACAAACGCAGCATGCTGACAGCCACGGTGACAAAACTATTGCATCATCGTACACTCAGTGGTAATGAAATTTGACTTTTTAAAAATATAAATTTCTCTGGTTTTTACTTTCGGAGAAACGGTGGTTTACATAACTCACTTCTTATATTTTACTGCTACAACTATATTAGTGTGATACTAATTTTAGTGCTGCTTACTGTTCACAGGTACTCGGAAGTTTTATTACGCCGGGTGAGTGCCGGTAACATATGTTATTCACCAAATCAACGAGCATTTGTCAGTCTTACCGCAGACGGAGCAGTCCCATTCAATGCAGAAGAGTTTAGTGACATTGGTGAGTTGCGGGCTCTTGCTGAACTTGTAGGTCCCTATGGAATGAAATTGCTCAATGAGACGCTGACATGGCATGTAGCCAGTCAGGTGCAAGAACTAAAAGTAAGTAATAATAGCCTGTATTAACTAATAACGGGTCAGAAATATATTTGAATCAAGCAATTTATCATACTTTTTTTAACTCTTAGAAACTAGTAGCTGCTAATCGTGAAGTTTTGTTGGCACTACGCACAAATTTTGACAAACCAGACGTTATGAAAACCGAATTCAAGAAGCTGCAGCGTGAGTCATTACAAACCATACACATAAATGGTCGTACTTGATTATTCATTTAATGTTGGTTTAATTGTTTTAAGATGTGGACAACGTGCTTCAGCGCATGACTATTGTGGGTGTGATCTTGAGTTTCCGACAGCTAGCACAGTCGGCTCTTCGTGATGTCCTTGAAGATCGTGTCCCCTTCTTGTTAGCCAGTGTCCAGGATTACCACCAGCAGCACCAGCTCCGTGTTGGTGGTGTAATGGGTAATGGTGGTGTCAATGGAGTTGGTGGAGTAGTGGTAGGAGGAACTGGCAGTGTCAATGGAGTGGGCGCAACTGCTGACACTATGGTGAGTAATAAAAAAAAACACATAGATATTTTTAATTTTAAAATTAATGAGCATACCATATTGTTGCAGCTTGTCAGCGAAATGGCTTCAGCTGCAGGCTTGGAATGTGCTGTAGACCCTGCGCTGGCAGCTGCACTGCGCAATCAAAAGACGGGTATGTTATGACTTATGATATAATATGTAATTAGGATTTAAAGAGTCTCGAGGTTCTTTAACAGTTACCAAAATATAAAAGCCATTTATTGTTATTTTATCATAAAAAACACCTTTCTATTTCTTAGTAAAAAAAATAACAATTTCACTTATTAATAATAAGCACTAAAAACTTTTACTGTGAAACTTCCATGTGGAACAATAACAATTTGTAGAGGAATTTGTTAAACAGAAAATTTTGCTATATGGAAGTTCCACTGTATAACAATGTGACTAGTTTTGTTTTGTGCAAATGATCAGATAACTTGGCTAAATAGTCCACTGATTGTATTTACAATTCTATGTAAAGCACAGATAGTGAACAAAGCCTATTTCCTTCTGTGGTAGACCTTAAATAATTTTTAAGTCTCTTGAGCGCTGCAAAATAAAATGTTTCTCCTTTTTGAACCTTGTCAGACAACAAATTACCTAGTATATTTTGTATATACTCGTTTTCTAAAATTCTATCTAAATCACTATTAGGTAATAATCGACTAATGATGAAAGGGCCAAATATCTGCATACTTTTTTTTATAAATAATCAGTAAAACTATATTTGTTAAATTTGATTATATAATTTTTTTCTATTTAAATTTTTAAATTTGGGTTTATTAGCCGAGGGCCCTTTGAAGGCTGGGGTACCAGGTAGCCTAGGCGAAAATCCAGTTCTGGATATATTACTTATTAGTACTTGAAAACAATGTATTTCATTTTTGCAGCTGACGAGCATGATGAACATTTAACCGCGTGTTTGCTTATGGTTTTTGTTGCCGTCTCGGTGCCCAAGTTGGCGCGGTCTGAACACTCATTTTACCGTGCTTCGTTAGAAGGGCATGCCAACAATGTGCACTGTGTAGCAGCTGCTGTGAATGCTGTGTTTGGGGCACTGTTTACTGTTTGTTCTGCTGGTGCAGGACCGGGGGCTGGTGCTGGAGCTGATCCAACTTCAGTTGCCGCAGCAGGAAGTGATATTGAAGACCGCATGAAAGAGTTCCTGGCTGTAAGTTATACAAATCTAATAACTGTGCTTTTCTGTCTATTATAATAATTGTATTGTGCTACCTTCATCACTTATGTTATTCGTCGGTTAACCCACACACCTTTTATCATTTAATAGAAAAAATATATTTTAAAAATTATGTACCTTATGAAATTTAGCTTGCCTCATCCAGTCTGCTGCGTCTTGGCCAAGAAGCTGACCGTGACACCGTGCGTAACCGCGAGTCTGTTTACCTTTTACTAGATCAGGTACATAATATTATCAGTATGCATTTCATCGTTGCCAATCTTCATAATATTATACGTTTTAATACCAAAACCATTACATATATATTGTTTGTAATGACAGATTGTTCAAGAATCACCATTTCTCACCATGGATCTCCTTGAGTCATGTTTCCCATATGCCCTTATAAGAAATGCATACCATGCTGTCTACAAAATTGAGCATCATCAGCATGGTGGTCATTCATCGTCTTCGCATCAAATATAATCGGTTACTTCCTCTGAATCACTCATATCTCATGTATTATGATTATGATTTCTTTGTCTCTTTGTTTCAGTAATTTTTTCCAATATATAATGTGTAAAATGTGTCATTCCACATTCCCACCTAAAATAGTTATAATAATAATGACAATAGCACTGCAAACAATATTTAATAATTTATATTATGTTATATTATTACTCATATTGTTTAATCTCAATATTTGTATCATTATTGTATTATTTAATCCCTTAGTTTTATTTATTTTTTTATTTATTTATTATAATTATAAAAGTGATTTTTATTTTGTACAATTATGCGTGCCAGCCTCAGAATAATTTACATAATGAAAATTCATTTATCATAGCAATTACTAGTTTTCGTTATTAAGTTATACACCTAAGCTATTGCCAATTTATATTTAATATTAATTATTTATCCCCATTGTTTCTTTTACTATTTTGTAAAATGTTCTAGACATAATTATTATTATTGTTTTTAGTAATAATAAGTATAACAAATAAATACAAAAATACATTATATTTTTTTTTTCTGAACGTTGGTAACTATAATTCAAAATATACAATGAACTCTACTTATGTATGGAAAAAATAATTTATCATATATTATTTATTTATATAATTACTTAAATTGTATAATAAAATATTATAATATTATCTGTACATATTAAAAATACCTGCAAAATACCAATTAGAATTACTTGTATAAAATCATAAAGAATACAATATATCTCTATGATTAATTAAATAATATGACAATATTTCATTACACTTCATACTATTGAATAATATAACAGATGATTGAGTTTCGTCGTTTTTTTTTAAGTCAAATTGAAAATTTCTTATGAAATTCTCATATTTTTTTAATCATATTTTGTGTGTAATTAGATTTTTTACAATTTCCACTAGTAGATGGTATTTTAGTAAAATAAAATAACAATATCGTTTGAATTGAGTGGGAAAAATTGTTATTTTTTTAATAATTTATATATTGGTTGTTGCATTATAATTGATAACATACTAATGTTTTGACTTTTATGTTTATGGTGGAGTGCATATTAATGTAAATGATCAGAAGTGCTAAAAATATGTTAATGTTAATATTATAGTGAAACAGTTTATGTACACTAAACCAAAAGATCCTAACTCATCATTTATTTGAGAATATTATTTTAAATGCACTATAATATTTGATTCAGTTTTTCCATTTTTTGTTATTTTTTCATCAATATTAGTAGCTAGTTGAAAAGCATATTGTTTTTGATATTATAATTGCATACAACCTAACCGATGTGTGATGCATTTATGTTTGCATTTTGAATAGATAATAATACATTAAAGAATTACAATTTGTTTATATATTTTTTTCAAGTATTACACATTTAATTAATTACTTGGAGTAATATATATATAATAATTATTATTTTAATTTATTTGGAAGTACAACAATAATTGTAAATATATCTTTCTAAAAAAATATGTTGTATTGATAAATTAACAATAAAAAAAATGTAGTTTCTTATTTTTTTATATCAATTCAAATATGGCAATACTAACTGACAGAAATTATACCCAAAATATTCAAAATATTTTTAAATATTTAGTACCTTTGTTTTTGTGTAAATATATTTCTATGAACTAAGTTTTAAAATACAGCCAGTAATGTTTCAAGTTTAACTAAATATTTAAGATTTTATTTTAAGCCACAATAACTGAAGAAACATTATTCATCATCAAAATACGATTATGTATTGTATGAGTCTTAAACCTTAATAATTAATTCCCAAGGCTGAGCATTAACGAGTTCATATTTTAGAAGTTAAAAGTTAAGTTAATTTTAAATTATGATGTTATTTCATTATGATATAAATTAAAAATAATAATTTATAGGTATATCTAAGTTTCAACTTCAATTTTAATTTAAACATACATTGAAACATAAGGTAATAAAGAAATTATAAATGTATAGCATATTGTAATTAAAAATATTATAATAGTTAACAAAAATTTTGAATTTCAAATTCTAGTCGGCAATTTTGAAGAATACACCCCGCTATGATTTTTTTTATATCGTCCCTGGGTAGGGCACCAAATTGAAGGTGTCTGAACACCCGGTTCACTCTATGATCCATAATTAGAGCACAGCGCTACTACACGGTACATAAGTTGTGGCTGCAAGACACCAAAACCAGAATAACCGTGTCCTTTATCGAATTTAAATGTAGAATCGTATTAAGAGCCTAATAGCACATGACACATTTTTTTTCGTTATATGGACGTATACAAAGTTTTCACAACTTTAATACATTTAAAAATAAAAATAAAAATGGAGGATGGATATAGATGGTTATAATGGAGGATGGTAAACAAGTTGCTTAAAACATTGTGTTCCATACATTGATACATTATTTAATATAAAATATAATAAAGAAGTTGAATAATTATACGTACACCCTTTAGACTAATGAAATAAAATGACTAATCAACGTTAAATAATACCAGTACGCGTAAAAACATGTATATCCATAGTCCATACTAATTAGTATACAATATATCTTATTACATAAAAAACTACTAATTTATTACACCATATTTAACACGCATGTACTGTTATTGCAGGGGTCGTCGTAGCGTCACACTCTTAGACGGACCATAGTAGAATTATGGGTTATCGACGTCCCCATTCTACCATATTTTTACGTATTATTTTACTATACCCCTAATACATCATTTTTAATTAATATTTTTCATTTACTCTTTGTCATTTCATATTTGTATTCTACTACAAGCCTATGAAATACCCTAGATAATAATCTCACTTTAAATTTAAAAATTTAGAAATAACATAGTAAAATTTATTATTGACTATTTTGCCACCATTTCGCGGATGGGTGACCAACTACCCGGGTTTTTAGTGACAAATCATTGCCACACTTACACACGCGTATTCAAAACCAACCGTTTGATCCCCCGCGGCACACAGTAACAGGCTAATAACCTCAGTTGTCGAAGCTTTAAATAAATAAAAATAAATATATAAAGGGTGTCCCGTGAAGAAATACCCATTAGAAGGGGTCTAAGAAGGATCAAGTACTCTGTATTGTCAGTACTGTCAATAAGATAATAGGAAAAAAATTTGGTTATTCATTTTTAATACATTAAAAAAACCACCTTTTTTATAATTATTACGTCGCATGTATTTTTATGCATAATACAATAAAGATACTGAACATTTATGGCCCTAAAAGGAATATTGTTGGATTTAAACTAAATTTAGAGAAGTGAACAAGTGATAAAATAATACCTATTATTACAATTTATACAGAACTAAAATTATATAATTAAACCCATGCAATTAGCTGCTTTATTGGATATTATTACTGTCACATAATATATAATAATTATAAATATAATATATATTTTTATTGTTTATTGCAAAACTTGAAGTACACCGTTCATACCAGCTAGTGTAATATGTACAATACTGCTAAGTGCTATATATACGAGTTTGATGTGACTTAATCGATATTTTCAATTGAATATCAATAAAATATTTCACGGAACTGCATTAATTTTTCATATTAATGCTCACTTTTATAATAATATAATTTAAAGCCTATTCATATTTTTAGATTCTGAGCGGAGCGATGAATATATTGATTTTACAATGATGTGTGTTTTTTTTAATTTTTAATTTTTTTTTTGTGTCTGTCGTCACCTTTTAGGACAGTAAAAGTGCTTGGATTTTTTTCAACAGTAACTTTTCTGATAGGAAAGTAAATCTAGTTGGTACTTTGAGGGTCAAAGTACTTGAACATTTCATTGAATTTTTACGTATATTAGCATTTTCTATAAACGATACAATTTTGAAAATAATTTGACTCTTTTTGAACTGTTTACATTGTCAGTTTCCATTATTTTTAGTTTTTTTTCTATAAATATCAATCAAATTTTATTTTTTGGGTAGAAAAGCGTGAAAATTTAATATAAGGCTCCTGATATAAAACGGGAAATTTTACGCAAGATTGGTTTTTGACAAAATCGAATTTTAGTTTTTGGTGTAACTTTAAAACAAATTAACGTATATATATACGTGCATTTTTAACTGGTTGTTTATATTTGCATTTTCTAAATACGATAAAATTTTTTATTTGTTTTGAACTGTTTAGAAACATTTTCTGGTTTCCAATTTTATTAATTTTTTAGATTCTGAGCGAAGCGATGAATGTATTGATTATACAATGATGTGTGTTTTTTTTTTAATTTTTGTGTCTGTCATCACCTTTTAGGACAGTAAATGTGCTTGGATTTTATTCAACAGTAACTTTTCTGATAGGAAAGTGAATCTAGTTGGTACTTTAGGGGGTCAAAAGTAAAAATGTCCCAGTAGTTTTCAAAAGCGTCGTGAAAAACATAAGAAAAATTAAGGAAAAACAGGAATTTTTACGCAAAATCTGTTTTTGAGAAAATCGATTTTGGTTTTTGGTGCAACTCAAAAACAAATGACCGTAGATACTTGAAAATTTCACTGAATGTTTATATTAGTATTTTCTATACACCATAGCATTTTCCAAATATTTTGACTTATTTTGAGCTGTTTACGGACATATTCAGTTTCCATTTTTTTTTAGTTTTTTTTCTATAAATATCAATAAAATTTTATCTGCTAGGTAAAAAAGCTTGATAATTTAATGCAAGGCTCCTGATATATTGTTACAATAACAGTTGAAAAATATTAAAAATACATAGGCACAATTTTTTTTTATAAGCATTTGAAGTTCAAATTTTTACAAAATTTATTAAATTTAAAGTTAAATTTAATAAATATTTTGTAGTTAAAAATTTATAAAATGTTCAACTATTATAGCTAAGGATAGAAAATTCAAAACAAGAGCCACGTAAATAGGTTATATTTAAGTTACTAATTTATTCACAATAATATCATCAAACATACTTGGTAATATCATAGACTGACTGACCATTTTCGCTCAGAATCGATATTATATATCATTGAATTCAAATTTAACACCATCCATTACAGTGATCCACTTGTAACCTACTGTACAGCATAGCGACACCCAATTACCCACCTTTTTCATATTAATGCTCACTTTTATAATAGTATAATTTAAAGCCTATTCATATTTTTTTTTTTTTTTAATATTAGATTCTGAGCGGATCGAGGAAGCTAGTGGTTTTACAATGGTGTTTATTTATTTATTTTTTTATATCCTATATACAACATTTCTACCAGAGGGAGTGCTTCGATTTCAACATATAGTACCTTATCTTTTATCAAATTGGATTAAGATGGTACATTAAAGAGGTCATTTTTCGATTTTCTCAATAATTATTTAATGTTACGGGAAAAAATACTGACAAATTTAATTTAGAAAAACCGCTTAAAATGGGATTTTAATTTCTAACGCTTTTTTTTATCATTGTAGCAACGAATAAAAAAGTATAAAATTATAATATTAATTTAACTTAAAGGCTATAATAAATATTAAAAATTTAAAAAATCCAGACTGATCAATCGTCTCCGCTCAGAATCATTTTTCTTATACAATGATATTATATCATTGAATTCAAGTTTAATACAATCCATTATACATTGACTCACTTGTAACCTACTGTACAGCAGAGCAACATCCACTTACCCGCTTTTTTTTAATTTTATTTTTAAATTACCTACTTTATCAATAATAGGTTAGATTGTTACACGCCTGAATTCAAATAACGATATCGTCTACAACTGTTAAGTGATTTGTGGAAATTAGTTTCTGGTAACTACAACTTCTATAGTATATATAATTATGTAAGCTATATTATTCTACAATGTGATTTTACAGTCCTTAACCTACGTATTTAACGTTAATATTTCCAATCGAATATCAATAAAATATTTCACGGAAATGCATTAATTTTGCATTTTAATGCTCACTTTTATGGTATAATGTACCTAAAGCCTAATCATATTTTGTAATAATAATTATTCGATTACCTAATCAGTAATTGGTATATTTTTACACGTCTGAAATTCAATAACGATATCGGTTACTGAAAAGTGATTCGTGGAAATTCGTTTCTACAACTTCTGTAGTATATATTAAGCTATATTTTTCTATTGAGTGTTATTTACCTTCAACATTTTAGGTGTGAACCGGAAGCCGTGCAGTCATTTACGCCACGCCGTTCGTCGAACAACGTATATACTATATCAAGGCTTTGGTAAGTAAATTAATGTTCTTAGCTCCTTAAGATAAGTTAATATAGACAAATATAAGTTAAGTTAAAACTAAAAGTTAATATTTTTTATCAGAAAAATATAATAATAAGTATTACCTAATTAATAGCCTATAAAAACGTACTTAATTTCTCCTTAATGGTTAAATCCATAGATATATTATTATATTCTGGGAATATGCAATTGCGCTATTATTTTATATTTCTATTTATTAATAATAACTAATTAGTTATATAAACAGTTTAGGTACTATGTACATAATAATTTATGGGTGACTAAACCTTAATTTTTCGTTTCACATTTTATTATATTTATAAATAAAGTTATTTCTTATTTTGTTCACTGTCGTAGAGATTCCCCAGGAATAGTTCAAAACTTTTCAATGGTATCAACTCATAAGATACACTTTATGAAATCTTATAATATGCATTACAACTTATTGATAGAATTTGAGAATGGTATCTGAGGGCTGAAGATAAGAGAATACCCTGGTTTTTTTGCAGTTGACCGATAGTATAGTGATATTATTTATCAAGTAAGTGCAAAAAATTAAGGAACGTATTGAGTGAATGACATAGATTTAAAATTTAAATACAAACCAATATATTCAAACCATTTCACATGAGCGTTAGTATAGGTACCTTGGATTAGAAAACTGTCAGAGTCGTTGCATATTTGACGGTAGAAATTTAAGTCATCCACAAATATTGCAACTTGGGATTATTTCTTTAATACTGTTATTAACACTATTGTTAAGACCAAAAGGTGCTATTTACACTGCTATTAAATAACGAATGTTTACATTTGATCAACTTAGTACATTTTAGTTTAGGACAGTGGCGTATTTAAGAATTTTTCATGGAGGGGGTCCAGCTAATTTTCCAAACACATTTAAGTGTGTGGCTCCACTACAGAATATATTTATATATATATTAGATGTTTAAATAGCTATTGATGAGTCCGAACCCCATGGACACCCCTCCCCCCGTAAATACGCCACTAATTCATGATAACTCTTAAAAGTTTAAATAATGGACCTACAAAGTTGGATGTGAGCTTGAGTTATAGAGCATTGATCATTAAACCAGATGTGTTTATCAAAAAGTGGATTTAAACAAAATTGATTTATAAGCACTATTTCTACGATTTCTTATGTGACGACAGGATAAATAGGTAGAGTCACCCACTAGAGACCAAGTCCGAACTCGGAGGTCTCTAGATTTGGTGTAGCACTACTTCTGCATAGTACAGGAGGGTTAATAAAGGAATAATAATAATAAAACATATGGTACGGAAATCAAAATATATTATTACGGTCATTGAATTTAAAAATTCAATAATTTATGGTAATACGAGGAAAAGCCTCAAACTTCGTAGACAGAGAAATTAAACAGTTCATAATATAATATAATTTACATTGTACATAATTGGAAACGACATTAGGCCAATACCATACAACATATTATAGTTTGAAAAATCCTCAAAGATTACGATATAGGATTATCGGAATAGTTATCATAAAAAATTAAATTTATAAAAGTAAAGTGTATTAATTACAAACGGATATATCGGTACATACGATGGGCGCCTGATAACGGTCTAAGAACAAAGTGTATTATAATTTACAATAGGTACACAACCCAGAATTCATATAACTGTCTTTTGCGGCTGCGGCACGCCTGACTAATGTATACAGATATATGAAATTTAAAGCGCTACATTTGTCCGTTTCGCTGATATTTTCACGCGTCTACTCCCATGAGAAGTTTTCACTTAAAAAAAATATATACATTATTATGTACTCATTATGCTATTACTATTATAAATGTTTAACGACGTCAAACAAATTGGATAGTATAAATTTATTATATTTAATATGAAATAAAAATAATTAATTCTCAAAATTATTCTCAGGAGTGTATAGATATTTTTCTATTTTATTATATTAAATAACGTCGTTTGAAGTAGGTAGGTAAAGGAAAAATGTCATATTATTCTGAAGGCAATTCGTGTAAAAATTATTGACATTTTAACTTTGAGAGGCAACTAGTAACTATGCACCTGTCTAAAAGTGTGTTGCATAATTATAACTTATAAGTACTTGCTACTAGTGATTAGTATTATATTAGTATACATACACTATTGATAATTTACTACACGTCTACACACACAAAGACCAGCTGTGGTCACAAGGAACGAAAGAATTGCATAAACATAACTCTTTAAAAATGACACCTTTGCAGAGGCTTTTACTCAATTACACCAATAATACCTGATCCTAAATTCAAAAATGTATTGAAGTGCAGTCATCACTCAAATTTAAAAAATAAAAATATTAAATTTACAATAAAATTGTATACATTTTTTGAATACAATTTAAAAATGCTAAATTTGCTTGTTTACCTTTTTTTTGTAAATAGTTTTATTTTTTCTCAATACATTGTATAACACTTACGCAAACTTTTTATTCCCTTCAGAACAACTACTTATGGATTTTATTTTTATAATTAATTTCTGAATTTAAAATTATGAATAAAAATATTTAAATACTAAATTGTTTCATTTATTTAACTGCGTTACTAAAAATAGTAAAAAATCGACTTAAAAATTTGATCAGTCCAAATCGTGTGCAAAAAATAGGTTTTATAGTTTATTTCAAAAATATATACTAATTTGTGCCAGAAGGATTACATTTTGAAAATTTCACAAAATGTGTATTTCAGTACCTACCTTCTAGATTCTCCCGAAAAACTCATTTGAATCCAGCCGATATATTTAGACAGCTTTACCGGATATCGTAATCACGCACTATTGAATAGATACCTATACTTGTATACGACTAGTCATAAAATAGTCATACTAGTATGCATTTCACACAACACGCATACCTATGTACGTTTTCATATTTTGTTACCTCAGAATAATAATATTTGTGTTTGCTCCATTTCAGAAGCCCGACAAACTTGGAACGGAGTCAGGCAATCGTCACCGGCAGAATGCTATCATCGTTCGTGGCCCTAGCTCTGTCAATGATCTACTTGAACCACAGCTGCAACGCGAGTAAGACGAAAAACTTGTAATGCCATAATATCAATCGCCCTCGGTAACGACAAACAAATAAGTAAAGGGCAGATAGGTTAATGATATTATCTACCAATCGATTAATGCCGTGATAACTGGAACATGGTATATTTGCAATATTGTTATGTGTAACATTGCATAATATGCTTTTTAAATCCGTCTGGAAACATACCCCATGGGGTTCACCTATGTAGTATTATAGTTCATTATACATTGTATATTAAGTACCTATTTAGTAAATAGTATATATGGTTGTTGGTACAAAAATATCGTTACTTTGATACAATAAAATTATAATCAACTTATTCACTAAATTATATTTATATCTACGTTAATTTTTTTATATATATATATTACAGAGTGCAACAGAAAGAACTGACTTTTGGAATAACTTTTGTTCTAATCAATATTTTTAAATTTTTTTGTTTATATATAATTGATTGCCACTTGCGCTACATGTGTAATAAAAAAAAATTTTTAATTTGATTTGAATTTTTTTGAATAAATTCAAAATAGCTAATTTGTGAATCTGACTATAAGAACGATTTGGATGGTAAGAACATTTATCTAAGTTTATTTTTTAGAACTTTTTAAAATATCATAATTTTTTTAATTATATTTATTTGGAACACAATACATTTTTACGTGAATTATTTTTGGCTTTTTGGTGCAATATTATTCATTCTAAATACATACTAAATTTTGAGCATTGCATTGAATAATAATATATTATATAATATGTTCATACACCAAAGATCTTCTATTATCCGAAAGAATATTTTTATACGTAGAAAAGCTCCTTTCGACGTCCACGGATGTAATAGGAGCAAATTTCATGTGGCAAATATCATTTAGAGTTAATTCTTCTGATATATTTGTTTGAGAAGTATCCTTGCCTTCTAAAATGTTTGCAATAAATTGTTTCCATTGAAGTATAAGTACAATTCTTTTTCTAAAACAATTTCTAATTTTTATTTATTGCTTTGCCTAGTATACTTGTATTTGTATTATTTAAAATATACGTTTTTGCATTGTTATATATTTAGAATACAAATTGCCTCAGTTGAGAATATCCCTCACGCTTCAAGGCATGTTAGTTAACATTAAACATTAGTATAAAAATTTCTAAAATTAGTATCAAACATATTATACATTAATTATTAGTCTACATTGCATTTTTTATAGTATGCATTAAACTAATAATTGGAAAAAAATGCATATCGATTAAATAAAATCAATTTTATTATTAAGTAATTATTATTTTTCTTATTTTTAAATAAAGTAATAGTAGTAAAATATATTTTATAAAGGCTTCAAAAATTAAGAAATTAGCCAAAACAATTTACATTTTATTTCACTAAAATAATATGTACATTCTTCATAATAACCATACATTAGACATGCAATTTGGTAATAAGAATTTAGAATAGTAATAGTTATAATAGTAGATACCTCATACCTATGTGAAAAATTTAAATTCGGTTTTACAGATTATTTTTTTTTAAGTATTTACATTAATAAATTAAAGATTTTTATTGATAAAATATTTTCAAGATTCGTCGGCTGTTGAAAGATTTTTCTCTCCTCGGCTAAGTATGGGCATTTAAGGAGGGGGTGTTTTATAAATATTAAAGATGAGTTATAGAATTCAAACAAAGGTCTTGGTTCTTTTTTCATTAGTTTATCCTGGGTGATGTTGCATGCCTGATTTTTCTACTTGACCTGCATATGGTTTGTTCTCGTCTTGTACATACTGCAGGAAGAGGGATACGAGTTTGAAACTAAAAATGTTTTGATTTGGTGGAGTATTTATTGTAAACATGAAATGTAGGATTACCGTCCAACAAAACATTTCAGTTCTCCTTAATGTATAATATAACTAGCTGTCCCTCCCGGCGTTGCCCGGGCAAAAGTTACCTCAGGTGAAATAGTTGAAAATAGCCAATATTATAACTTATGTGTATAAGTTCAAGGACTCAAAAATGCATTAATTGTATATATATATATATTATAGCTGATCCCGTTCACTGCGTTGCTCGTTAAAATATGTACCAAATCTATAGGATTCAAACTTTGATCAATTCGTTTATTTAATATTCGGTGTGTGATGTTCAAAACTAAAAAATTTTCATCGATCATCTTGAACATAGACCTATTAACTAAATGGACTGCGCCTTCCATACCCATTGCACGGCGAAAAAGTACGTCAACATCTGATAAGCAAAAACCAGTATTTGGGAAGATAAAATCAATATTTATTGTTTCTTCTATTCAATATTATGTTCCCTGCCAATATATTTAGTTACTATAATTATAGTTTATGTCACCTTAAGTTTCTGTGTATTTTGTATTTTTAGAATTATCGTTCGTCGTTTGTCGAATTCGGGCGTTATCGCGATATCATTTATAATAATTAATATTTTGGACTTAGGAGTGATCTACAATTTATATTATCTGAATTTTAAACGCCGAATGTGCATGCCGATCGAAAACAAATATTACATTACTGATATGCCTCATTTACCAAAAAGTTTTTACTAATGAAGCTATGAAACCGTGAAGATTTAATACGATGCATGAATTATGCCAGGTAATAAAAAAAATAAAGTTTTGACCTGAGTTCTGGTGAAATTTTTTTTTCTGTTTGACAACTATAAATATGAAATGTGTCAAAAATCTTTAATTTCTTAATACAATAGTCAATAAAAAAAAGGTGAGCAAGTGGGTGTCGCTCTGCTGTACAGAAATTTATAAATGGGTCACTGTAATGGATGGTGTTAAATTTGAATTCAATGATATAATATCATTGTATAAGAAAAACGATTCTAAGCGAAAACGGTCAGTCAGTCTATGATACTACCAAGTATATTTGATGATATTATTGTGAATAAAGTAATTTATATATAACCTATTAAGTGGAGCCTTGTTTTCAATTTTCAATCCTTAGCTATAAAAGTTGAACATTTTATAGATTTTTAACTACAAAATAATTATTAAAATATAAATTTAATAAATGTTATGAAAACATGAACTTCAAATGCTTTAAAAAAAATTGTGCCTATGTATTTTTAATATTTTTCAACTGTTATTGTAACAATATATCAGGAGCCTTGCATTAAATTATCAAGATTTTTTACCTAGCAGATAAAATTTTATTGATATTTATAGAAAAAAAACTAAAAAAAAATGGAAACTGAATATGTCCGTAAACAGCTCAAAATAAGTCAAAATATTTGGAAAATGCTATGGTGTATAGAAAATACTAATATAAACATTCAGTGAAATTTTCAAGTATCTACGGTCATTTGTTTTTGAGTTGCACCAAAAACCAAAATCGATTTTCTCAAAAACAGATTTTGCGTAAAAATTCCTGTTTTTCCTTAATTTTTCTTATGTTTTTCGCGACGCTTTTGAAAACTACTGGGACATTTTTACTTTTGACCCCCTAAAGTACCAACTAGATTCACTTTTCTATCAGAAAAGTTACTGTTGAATAAAATCCAAGCACATTTACTGTCCTAAAAGGTGATGACAGACACAAAAATTAAAAAAAAAACACACATCATTGTATAATCAATACATTCATCGCTTCGCTCAGAATCTAATATACACTATACACTATGTTTTTACTTTTTAAAAATGTAAGGGGGGTAATTATATACAGGGTTATTTTTCAAGTATGCTCACTCTATTTTTATGCATTCATTTGATTGGAATGTTAAAGATATTTTAACTCAGTTAAGTTCATTATTATTACTCGTTACTAAGAGATAAATGTAATAAAGTTACTTTACTCGTTATTCAAATAAAATTACAAATGTCAAAACCATTGAAAACTGAATTGTGGCGAGTTTAAATTAAATATTTATACATATTAGATTGTTAAACATAATAAAACCTAGCCATTTTGATGAAATATGTATGACAAAAAAAACCGTTCAAAAATGGCAATAACAATAAAACAACACAGTACTAGTTACAAATCAAAATGTAGTTTATTTTACTCTTGAAAAACCTAACCTAACGTGAGCAGTAGACTCTTGACCAAGTAAAAACAATTTTTTTAATCTTTTTAACTTTTGTATCATTCACTTTTTTACCTATCAGTTAATAGGTCTATGTTTTTTTATCCATAATGCTTATCAATTATAAACATTATGTGCATAATCAAATAAATATTAATTTTTTTTTCCAAGATTCTGGTTTTTGCTTATCAGATGTTGTCTGATTATTTTGTGCTCAGGGCGCAGTCCATTTAGTTAATAGGTCTATGATCTTGAATTTATAATTACCCGAGAGACATGCTTGTACCTATGTATTGTATGCGTGAGACATATAGTATGTTTTCAGGTAGGCAATCCACCTGTGGTTAGGTTAGGTTAGGTTAGGTTAGATTAGGTACCTAACCTGCGGTGGATTGCAGACTCCTTGAAGAGCGTACGTAATTACGAATATTTTATTAACACGTTGATAATACGATGTGCATGTGTCGACAAATTAGTCTTTGGAATACCGTTTTTATTAAGCTACATAGCTACAGGTCTAAAATTATATTCATTATTCAATCATGACCAATAGCAACCTTACAATAAACAAAAATATATTATTATTTAGTTTCTGTTCTTCCTGGCTAAGTCTACGTAACAGGCCATTATTTACAATAATTGATAACTCCTTTGTTTATTAAGTTAGAGAATCGATCAAATGCCATAAACCTTCTCCGCAATGAGCTCTTCAATTTAAAAAAAATCATAACGATCGGTTCAGTAGTTTCTGAGAACACAGGCCTCAAAGGTTTTCATTTTCACATTTATATATAAAGATACAAATTATAATACAGAAATGTTTTCATTGGTCATGTGAAAATATGTAGTCGTATTGTGTTTATACTTTTTTAACTTATTTATTGAAAATAATATCGAAATAAAAGCCAGTTGGACGTTATAAAAATATACCTTTCTTAATAGTGAGCATGTTTATCGCAATAAGTAATTATAGTTTATATTTTAAAAAACAAAAATTTATTTAATGGTACCAAACTTTAATCGCTGCGTTTTTATAATATTCTATAAATATGATCAGACTTCGATTATTTGTTAACTGATTTACAACGCGTCGAGTTGACTATCCAGTAAAAATGTATTATTAAATACTTCACGTTGCATTCATATATATCCACGATTATAATATTATTTATTTATTTATTTTTAATTATTTTTATTAATCCAACAAAACGGACTTTATAAAAATTACAACTTTGATTAACCTCCAGCATAGTATTATGCTACGTATAAATTAGGTAGAATGACAATTAAACTACCTAAGTTATACGATTATAATTTACGACCAATTCTGTTATTTTCACAGAGAATCTTCCGTCGATATCACCTGAAAAAAATGGTTTGGTTGCTAATTCATGGACAGCCTCCATGAATAGCGAATACAAAAAAGATGACCTTTTTTGCTTCTCAGCCGACTGTGTAAAAGCTGGTAAGCGTCATTCATTAATTGATATACGACTAGATTAATTTCTGATTTATAATAATTCTGATAAAACGTTTACATTGTACGATTGATAAATATATATGTCTGTATGCTTTATATGATATTAAAACTGAATAATATTCCAGCGGCTTCCTTAATCAACAACATGGATCAATCAGTAGATCCATGCGATGATTTCCATCAGTTTACGTGTGGTAATTTTATAAAAAACACAATTCTCAATGATGGCGAATTAACACGAAGCACAGTGTCAGTGATTAATGATGTAATTGTAAATCAGAGGCGAATGATCGTCACCGAACCCATTCAACCAGATGAACTAAGACCGTTCAAGATGATGAAATCACAGTTTAAATCGTGCATGGACCAAGGTATAATGGTCTTACAAATTTATTAGATTAGCAAAATTATACAATCATATTATAATATATTTTATATTTGGGCGTATTTTTCGTGACATGGTCGAATTACGTGAATAAAAGTTTGAACAAATAATAATAATAATAATGAACTTGATTGCAACAACAAAATAAATGGTACAAAAAAGAATGATATAAAATACCATTGGTTACATATTGCAGCACCCCTAAAAGCAAAGCTTGAGTTGAAGGAGTGAGTTCTCATCACCTTAAGAATACGAAAAAAATTTAAAAAACAATCTGTTACTTAAGTACAATTTTACATATCAGCCTTATTATAATTCTATTATCTTTAAAAAATCCATATACTTAGGATAAGTTTTGAATGACTTTAAATTATCAAACTGGTTAATATTAATATTGAACCAACGACATAAATCAAGACCAGTATACAAGACACTTTTTTGTCTAAAAATGTTTGGCACTTCAGTAAGCGTTTATTAATATTTTTCTTATATCTAGTATTATGTTCTTGATCTGATACAGGTATTAAACATTTATGTAATGTTCATAAATCAGAATAGTATTAGTTTGTATAAGAAGATTTAATAATTTAGTAAAATTTTCCTACTGCGAGCTCAAAAACGAAACTGATATGATAAGTTCTTCGATATTTTTCTCTACAGTATTAGGTAATATGTTGCAACACGGGTTCATTCGGTTTTAATTTTGGAGAATTTTCATGAGTTGATGAACAACTTGAATAAGTAAATCTTGTTTTAGTGTTATTAGACATTTTATTAAAATGTACTTCTTTATAGCCTATAAAATATTAATGTGCCATATTTTTACAGACCGAACATTTCAGAGAGTCCCTTTTCATTAATGCTGCACAAAATTGTACACACTCAAACGACATTATAGATACCTAAGCTTAATTATTACTATCGGCAACTATAAAAGTTAGATAATATATTAATCAATGGATGGTAAAATAAGATAAAATAGTAGTGCGCGTATTAAAACGGAGACTTTCTGTAACAACTTACATATCTATATATAAAAATCCCGTGTCACGTCTTTGTCCGGAATAAACTCCGAAACTACTGGACCGATCTTGATGAAATTTTTACAATGTGTGTAATTTGGCCGAACTTACTTTAAAGATAGGCTAATTTCAAAAGGGAGAGGACCAACCCCGGGAGATGCTAAAACGGGAATTTTGAGTTTTCAGATGGAAATGTTTGTTTATAAATGGTTGCCATGGGCTTTTAAGCTATTATAATAATACAAATAATAATAATAATAAAAAAAAAATATTTGCTTTACTTTTTAAATATAACTTATAATATTAAAAATGTGAAGTGAAAATCTCTGTACAGGCTAAACTTTGGAACTACTTATCAGATCTTCTTGATTTTTTTTTAACGAAAAATTTGTTTATAAATGGTTGCCATGGGTTTTTTAAGCCATATAATAATATAATAATATAATAATAATAATAAATAATAATATAATAAAACGGGCAAGTGGATGTCACTCTGCTGTACAGTAGGTTACAAGTGAGTCAATGTATAATGAATTGTATTAAACTTGAATTCAATGATATAATATCATTGTATAAGAAAAACGATTCTGAGCAGAGACTGTTTATCAGTCTGGATTTTTTAAATTTTAATATCTGAGCAGAGCGAGGAAGCAAGTGGTTTTACAATGGTGTTTATTTTTTTTATTTTTTTTACATCCTGTAAACAAAATATCTACCAGAAGGAATCCTTCGATTTCAACATTTTATAGTACCAAACTGGATCAATATGGTACTTTAAAAAGGTCATTTTTCAATTTTTTCAATAGTTATTTAATGCCACAGTAAAAACCACCGACAAATTACGAAAAATGGGATTTTAATTTCTAACGCTTTAGTTATCACCATAGAAACGAATAAAAAAAAATAATAATACCTATTATAATATAAATTCAACTTACAAGCTATAATAATTAATAATAACAATATAAAAAATCCAGACTGACAAACCGTCTCCGCTCAGAACCGTATTTCGTATACAATGATTTTATATCATTGAATTCAAGCTTAATACAATCAATTATACATTTACCCACTTGTAACCTACTGTACAGCAGAGCGACATCCATCTACCTGCTTTTAATTCTTTATTATAGCCTTTAAGTTTATTTAATATTATAATATTATAATTTTTTATTTGTTCCTTCGGTGATAAACAATGCGTTAGAAATTAAAATCCCATTTTAAGCGGTTTTTCGTAATTTGTCAGTAGTTTTTCCCGTGGCATTAAATAACTATTGAGAAAATCGAAAAATGACCTGTTTAAAGTACCATCTTGATCCAATTTGCTAAAAAATAAGGTACTATATGTTGAAATCGAAGCACTCTTTCTGGTAGACATTTTATATAAGTACACGATATAAAAAAAAAATAAAAAAAAATAAATAATAACCACCATTGTAAAACTATTAGCTTCCTCGCTCCGCTCAGATCTAAAAACTATTTGCTTTACTTTTTAAACATAAATTATAATATTATATCTAACTATAAAAATGTGAAATGAAAATCTCTGTACAGGCTAAACTCTGGAACTACTTATCAGATCGTCTTGATTTTATTTTTAAACTAAAGAGTTTTTCACGAAGAAGGTTTATATGAAAGAACATTTTAGGAAAATCTACTGGTGTATAATATATTGGTTGCTATTGGTTAATCGGACATATTTATTGATTTGTATTATTATCTTTTGTCAATATACATTTAAGATCTGAATAGTAGTTCCAGTTTTTAGTTTGTATAGTTATAGTCTGTGTATTTATATAGTGAGTGGGTAGATTATACCTCTGGGAAGACGATAAGTTAATATTTACAAAGGGTTAAATTTGTTTTTTTTTATTCATTGGATTTTATTACGGTTAGGTTAGGATAGGACTTTGTATAAATTGAGTATATTAATCCACCGTAGGTAGAATTAAGTAAAAATGATAAACTTAGTATTACTTTGATACTCTAGAGTTAAATCACACACTTACGTACAAACAGCACGGTGTCCGCGATCTATCGCAGGTTAGAACAAATGACCAACAAATATTGTTATGCCTTCTAGAATATTAAATATATTGCTCGAAAATTCAATAATAAACTATAATTTGGATTATGAATGTGAGTCGATTAGAGGTAGACGATTAAATATGATTATAATTTAATAAGTTTGTATAATTTTTTCAAAAATTAATTTAACTTACTGGAATATTAATGGGTTACTTATAAATTACTTTAATAGTATCTAATATAGTCTGACGGTCTGTCTTTGTTCAGAATCGTTTTTCGTATGTCTTCAATGAGTTTATATCGTTGAATTCAAATTTAATATAATACTCCTTCTAGAAACCTATTGTACACCGAAGCTGTTACCTTTGGTCCACATTTATTTTGTTTTGATTTTTACAACTTTTGAACTGATTTTTTTAATCAAACTCATTATAACACAAGATATATGTAAAATATAGATATACCTGTCCTATTACTTATTATTTTTAATTTGAATTTTAAGTATAAACACATCCGATGATCATTTTTACTGAAAATTAAATATGTTATTCATATTTCACGCAAATTAGTTCTGTCTCAAAAATACCACTCACAAAGTTCGAACTAGATCATGATTTTATCACGTGATTTGGAAACACAGATGCATCAAATAATTTGCTATAAATTGTGTGTTAATAGAGAAAATTGAAAAGATAGGCTTGGGACCAATGAAGGAAATGTTGAAAAGCCTCGGCGGATGGCCATTGCTGGAAGCTGAGAATTGGAACGAATCGAATTTCAATTGGATGGATAGCCTGAACAGTTTTAAAGAAATAGGCTGGAACATGAATTTTTTATTTAAATTAACAATCACACCAGATTGGAAAAACAATTCGAAAGCAGCTATTTACGTAAGCTATTCTATATTAATACAATATCATTATATTCAAAATCAGACGAAAACAATTATCTGCTGTCGTTATGGGCAGAGTCCTCAATTATTAACATTTTTATATTCACACTGTGTGTAATTTGTATGCACAAGTCCATGACTGAAAGTTTAAAATATGAGCGATTCAAATCCATCTGATTTTATAGACCTAATTATACATTGAATATCGATGCATGTTCAAGGGTTAAGGTATATTTTGTTATTAGAGAGCATATAATTTTCATATTTTACTAACTCTTTCCTCTTCACAATATACGTATTAATACGTGGATAAACAATTAATTTGAAATTAGTAAAATAGTAAAAACAGGTAGGTAAATATATTGCATATATTATTATGGTACTTATTGTCCATATACCTTCATATTATACCTATTATAATTAAATTTAAATTAACTTGAAGTAAAGATAAATTATATTAAAAACGTATACATTTCTATGATATTAAACATACTTTAAAATCTAATAATAGGTTGGGTTAGGTTTTCCATACGCGGTGATATTTTCAAACTATTTCTAAGCGTTTTGAGCTATTTAAAGCCATGATAATTTTTCGCTGGAAACATATACGTTGACCTGGTAGAGTTTACCATAATATGGAGATTTTATCATCATAATGGTGACCATATAATAAGGAAAGTTTACTATTTACTATTAATAATGCGTTTGGCGGGTGTTGTTGCACCCAATAAACATTTCAGCTGGAACAAGCGTCCTTAGGAGTTCCACACCGGTTCCTGGTCCAGGGCACAAGCTCCTATCTTGTGAACGAGTACTACAAGTACATGGTGAACATCGCAGTGCTGTTTGGAGCTGACCGGCAGAGGGCCACCGAGGAGCTGAGGGAATCATTAGAATTTGAAGTAGAATTGGCCAAGATATCGATGTCACAGGAAGAAAAAACTGACTTCTTCAAGATGTACAATCCGATGAATATCACCGATCTACAGCAAAAGTTTCCGAACATACCATGGCAAGAGTTTCTTAACAAACTGTTAAAACAATTCATACGTCAGGATGACATTATAATTGTGTCTTCACCGAAATACTTTTCGGGCCTTGGAGCACTACTCAGCAAAACGCCCAAAAGGTAAATATTAAATACAAATGTTATAAAACTAATACAAAACTTGAATAGATTAAAAAGCGAATTTGTATCATTTTATTCAAAATATTACCCTCATTTGATTTTATAATAAAAGCAGTAATAGCCAATTATCTATGTCAACATAATACAAATGCACTTTCTAATTTATAATTTTTCGTAACTACGTATTATAAAGTTTGACAAAATTCATCTAAAATTTTTATTGAAATGATTTATGTACAATTCACTAAAAACGCAGTAGAACTTAATTTGATTTTGTCACCAGGATCCAAGCAAATTACATGATGTGGAGATCTGTTTATGATGCCGTACAATACCTGACTAAAGAACTGAGACAAACAAGGAATACGTATAGAAAAACCTCGTCCTTGGTTAAAGAAGTCCCTCGATGGAAGGAATGCGCGGATATCAGTTTTGAATTATTTAAGATTGCCATAGGATCGATGTACGTTCGACGGTTTTCCAATGAAAAGACTACAAATAATGCTTTAGAAATGGTGAACGGTCTAAAAAAGGAATTGTACAAAATTATATTATCAAATGAGTGGATGGACGATGAAACAAGGTAAAGTTTAAACTTCGGTTGATCTAGTACTAAATATAAATAGATACAAAGAGTAAACATAAAAAAATGTTTATAATATTATTTTTTTTTTCGTTTAGGAAAAACGCGATGGACAAAGCAAAGTTGTTATTAGCGAATGATATTGCATACCCCAATGAATTATTGGACGACGGAAAGCTGAATTCATATTATCAAAATGTAATTAATTGCAAAGGTCAAAACTATAGCGCATAGGAGATTAGAATACGATACGTGATAAAAACATTTTAAAATGGTTTTTATTATGATTTATGAGTATTTGGTTAAGTACTACTTACTAAGTATGTGTTTTTTTTCTTAGTTGGAAGTCAACGACCAAGACTTTTATACATCAGTATTGAATTTGACTAAATTTAGCACTGACTATGAGTTTTCGAAATTAAGGAAACCTGTTAATAAATCGGATTGGGTTTTGAACAGTGGTCTAGTAGCAGAGAGAAATGCGTATTATAATCCTCAGGAAAACAGCATCCGTGAGTAATATTGGAATAACATATAGTATTTTATACTAAACGTATCCTAGTTATTAATTATTGAGTGGCCAATCGTGTTGTGTAATTGTTAAAAATTAGTATCCATATTTTACACAAAAATCAGGCATACAAATTAGCAATTAATATTTATTTTTTAAATATCAACAAAATATAGAAGTCATCGAACAGTAAGTTATTTTCGTGGCCTATCAACAATATTTTGGGTGAAGTAAATTTTGGAGCAGAGTAAATCAAAAATATAAAAGAGAATGCTAAAAAGTTCAATCACTTTTTTCACCACTAAACTCAATACTTAATGTATGTTATTAAACTTTTAAAAAAGTTAAGTTATATGTTCTTTAAAGAAAAAATTTTAAAAGAGTTTTTCGTAAATTTATAAATTTGAACACTATACCTATATAAAATAATATAATATAATAAAAGTACATAAACATAGACATGATTACAACCATATTTGCTATACTGTAAAATAAAAATGATATTAATTTTCTAGTGTTTACCGCTGCTTTTTTGGAAGAGTTGTCCTTCTCCAACGAACTTCCTCGATACATGATTTACAGTTCCATTGGTTCTATAACTGGTCACGAGATCACTCATGGTTTTGATAACTCAGGCAGAAAGTTTGATATGCATGGCAACTTGGCAAATTGGTGGGCGGAAGAGGCGAATAAACGTTTTTTGGAAAAGGAACAGTGTTTCATCAGACAGTATGGAAATTACACCATTAATGAAGGTCTTAAGGTGTGTTTAATAAAATACATTTCTTAAGTCTACGTTTTAACATGGTTTAAATTTAAAGTTAAATTATATCATATTATGTTATTGAAAATGTAATTTTCCCCAAATTACGTATATCTAGATATAATTCTAAAGGCGGTTCACTCATTTCGCTACTAAAAAATCGAATTGCATATATTATACCTATGGATTTTTATTATGAGTTGTAAAAAGTAATAACCCATTAAAATATGTATTTATATCATGTTCGAATGGAACTGTTAAAAAATTCCCCTCAAGTAAAAAAATATACCAGTCGCATTTGCAATCTGCATCCTGCACCAAACAGTAGTAAATTTATATATTCCATATTAAAAGTATTATACAAGTGTATAAAAAAAAAAAAAAAAACAATCCTGATAATGTTTTAGTAGATACATAATATTTTATCATACATACAGCGTTCATACAATACAAGTATAAGTATAATATTATAAAATATGTACGTATCATACGAAATGTTGATCTAATATCAGAATCACAAATTTTCTTATTGATAGAATACATTCAATAAACGTTTATATTCAATCTATATAAATGAACATTTCAACATTTGTTTTATTGTGTTTGATATCTCTCAATAATCCCTTTCAATAATATGTGAATTAAAAACATCCCTATGCAAACACGCGTATCTTATCGAATAGTCACCGCTCAAAATAAATTTCTTTATCAGATCGTCGTTGACGTGTAACTGTTATTTAAAAAAAAAAAAATATAGATAAAATTTATTTTAAAAAAAATGTATTAAGCGTTCCGCTTATCTACACTTTTTGCACAATGCAATTTCTCCCCATCACGTTTTTTTCCTCATTTAAACAATCCCACCCTAAGACAGCAAACTAACCTAACGACTTATTTTCCGTAGTTGAACGGCACTCTAACGCTGGGTGAAAATATAGCAGACAGGGGAGGCTTGAAGCTGGCGTATAACGCGTACAGAGAGTGGGTCAAAGGACATGGCGTTGAACCGCGACTGCCCGGGCTCCAAGAGTACACGCCTCTGCAGATGTTTTGGTTGAGCAACGCCCAATTGTGGTGCTCCAAGGATAGTATGGAATATATTAAATATATTAGCAAATACGACGGGCATTCGCCCTTCCGTTTCCGGATAATTGGCCCGTTTTCGAACATGAAAGACTTCAGCGACGACTTCAGATGTCCTCTAGGCTCCAAAATGAACCCGGCCAATAAGTGCCAGTTGTGGTGAGACCACTATCTGGTCAGGAATATAATAATATTATCATAATCTTTATTATTATTATTATTATTATTATTATTATTTTAATAACATTGTATGAGTGTACAACTATTAATAACTAACAAATCATAATCATAATATAACGTGTACCTAAATTATTTTATATATAAATATATGTTTTTTAAAAGCAATGTAAAGATTTTTTATTATTTGACAAAACAATTTAAAATTAAGAAATGTTTTGTTTTTTTACTATTTATGTTTATCAAATTATACTATGTAAAGGTATGGAGGCAAACTTCTTTGGAACTTAAATTTTGTTACCTATGCATATTATTATAGTAAATATTTTAAACACTTTTCAGTCAATTTCTACAGTTGACACGTAGCTGTCAATACTCCAAATACTCCTTTTAGCTCCCTTTTATCCACCAGCTTTCTGACTTTTTGCTGTTGTTGTGTAAAATGTCGAATAAAACTATTATCAATATCATTCAACGGCAGAATACTCTTATCCCCAAACATGCCCACTGTTTCTAACTAATGTTCATAATATTCATACATCCCGAATAAGACGGCAGAAAACAAACATTTACGTTATATTACTATCCCAACAAAAACAGTCCACACAACCCTGTGGAAAAAAAAAACTAATTATAAAATAAACAAACATCTCTAAAAATTGTGATATCATTTTATTTAGATGTAAGTATATTTTGAACTGTGGATATCATTTATGTTAAAATAGTCTGCTAAATAATTGAACTTAGCTTGGCGACTTTAAAACACTATATTAGCATATGTGCAATTTGAGGGGAGGTTCTTGGGGGTGCTTAGCACTCCCAAAAATCATATTAGCACCCCCAAATTTTTAATATCATCATTTATATATAGATATATTCATCATTATTTCTAAGACCTATTTCAATGATAGTAGATCATATTATTATGTAGTATGTACTCATTATGCTAGTGTTTTAAAATTTGTAATTTAAGTAACCAAGCTAAGTTAAATAATTTAGAATGGTAGACTGTTTTAACATATTATATCTATAGTTCCAAAACTTAGCTATAAAATGATATCACAACTTTTAGGGCAGTTTTTTTTTTACTCAGCGTTTTTACACGGAGTTTGGCGGAGTGTTTTAGTTGGGATATCAGTCATTTTTTGTTGATAGCTTATTATTTGTAAGTCATTGTTACGCGACTAGCATTTTATTAAGTAATAACTTATATATTTACTAATAAGTAGAGCGCGGATTTCTATGCAATTGCATATTTGTTTCCTTTTAATATTTTTGGATTTTTGTCAGTATTCTCTACGAATCATCAAAATTTGAAGCAAATGGTGAAATTTTTTTTTGCATATTTCTGCATATTTCAATGTTATTGCATAATTTTGCATATTTAGGCAAAATTCAAAATGTATTGCATATTTATTGCATATTGAAGTAAAAAAAAAAATGTATAAATAATAATATTTTGTCAAGTAGAAAAATTAAAAATACATTTTATGGGCACGACGTAAACTTAATCGCTCTTGCTCTATCAGTCGGTTATCGTCGTTATCGACATACCACTCTGTTACATCGACGATTAGAAAATAATCGATTACTATGTACTTTTGTGTCTACCTATAATCTTAATACCTCTTGATGTATCAGTCAACTATCGACATACCACCGACTCAGTAAATTCAGTTTCATCGTTTGTCGTTGTCCGTAAATTGTTAACATGCCGAAAATAAGTAGTTCGATTTGCAACAAAATTCGAGGATGGATTTCTTCAGCAAACCAAGATACCGAAGTTTTCACTACTGACGGAAAAATAGTATTTTGCAATCCTTGTGGAAAATCTATTGTTTGTGAGAGAAAGCAACACTTACTACAAAATTAAACGAGCTTTCCAATAAAAATAAAGGTCTAGAAATTCTACGAAAAATAAATGCAGTACTATCAGGCGAAAACGTTCAGCTCGAAGATGTTTATCAAGACCCGAAAATAATAAGTTGCTTCAAATATGCCCCAACAACTTCGGTTGACGTCGAACGTTCGTTTTCAGTATTTAAAAATATGTTAACTGATAAACGTCATAGCTTCACTGAAGAAAAACTTGAAATGCATATGATCATTCATTTTAATAGTAAATAAAATTAAAAAAATGTAAAGAGAAATTTATATAAGTATTTAATATTTTAGTATTTAAGTAATTAATTGTTATAAGAAGTTTAATTTGTAAATTGTAAATAAATAAAAAAAATTAATTTCATGATTTTTACTGCATATTTTTGCATATTTTCATGATTTTTACTGCATATTTTTTGCATATTTTCATGATTTTTACTGCATATTATATGGCATATTTTGATACTTTTTAGTGCATAAAAATCCGCGCTCTACTCATTAATAAAGATATGGGTTACAAAAAAAGGATTATAAATATATTTAATTTTTTTATAAGGTTTCTATTTGTTCATATTAAACATTTATACATATTATTATAATTTGTGGAAATATTGCATAATATTCAATTTTTTTGGTTGCTACTAGCTACAGGTTACCAATAGTTATACATATACCTAAAAAAATATTTATCGTTATAATTTTTTTCATTCGCTAAATGATATCTGAATGTCCGTTCTTCCTTAATTTTGTTTTTGCTTTCCCCATGGTTTTGAAAACTATTATGTAATAAATAGAAGCATTTTTAAAATCCCGAAAGATCATAAAGAAGAGAAAAATACATATCAATGTAAAATCAATACGTTTATTCGCTAAGCTTAGAATCTTATATGTGAAAGTATCCATTATTTGTTCTATATTTATATTATAATCAGATCTATAATTTTTTAATAAATACATTTTTTTCTAAAACTAAATGACAGTAAATAGGTATAATATATATAGTTATAATTACTACCTAAAAATTTCCAATTTACAATGTAGCAATAAAATTTAAAACAACTCGGTGGAGCATACATATACCTATTATTTTCCAAATAATAGGTATATATTTTATCAAATATAAATGTTGATAATGTAGAGTTCACCATATGGCGATTCTATCATCAGAATTGGTTACCAAATAATCAGTAGAGTTTACTATTGCCCAAATCAACCGACATTTCAGCTGGACCATGCGTCATTGGGACATCCACGGGAGTACCTGATTCAGGGCAGAGACCATGATTCCGTGGACAAATACTACAGGTACATGGTGGACATCGCGGTGCTTTTTGGAGCTGACCGGCAGAGGGCCACCGAGGAGCTGAGGGAGTCATTATACTTTGAGATAGAATTGGCCAAGATATCGATGTCGGCGGAAGAGCAAAAGGACCCCGATGAGTTGAACAGTCCGGTGAAAATCGCCGATCTACAACAAAAGTTCCCGAGCATACAATGGCAAGAGTTCCTTAACAAAATGTTGAATCAGTTCGTACGACAGAACGATACTATACATGTGCATTCACCAAAATACTTTTCGGGCTTGGAAGCACTACTTAGCAAAACGCCCAAAATGTATATATTATGAAACATATACAAAACTTTAATAAATTAAAAAACTAATTGTACAATTTTTTTCTTTTGTGATTTAGGTTGGCAAGTCTATAATATGTTAAACAAAAAACCTTTTCATATATTAAAACTATCCAATTCAATAAAATGTAACAATAAAAAAAAAAATTAAGGCACCGTCATTTTTGAAAAAAGGTACGTGTTGCATTAATACATTTTCCTTCCTATACTGTTTACATAACAATTAATAGTACATTTTGCGTTATGAATGGAAATGGTTCGTTTTGGAAAAATGTACGTAATTAGCACGTTTTGACAAAATTATTTTACTTTTTATTACGGAATCTATAGCAAATAGTATGTTTAGCTTCGAACAGTAAATAGTTCATTTTGACAAAATTCATATGGAGCAAATTCAATTCACTATTTTAGAATCAGTTATTGAATAAAAAATAGTACGTTTTCATCTAATCTGAAGATGCCAATCGATCCGCCGCCATTTCAATATATGTTTCTACGTATAACTCAATTTTGACAAAAATGCAAATAGTTTTGCATTGTCACCCCACATATATAGTTATAATTATCACTAAGGCTAAACTCCTTCTTTTTGCTGATGACATAAAAATATTCCTTAAAATAGACAATCTCAATCAATGTCATATCCTACAGTCAGAACTAGATATTTTTTCAAGTTGGGCGTACTCAATTGGTCTTAGCCTTAATATAAGCAAATTTTTTATTTTAGCACTCTAGTTTTACTTAAATTAATTAGAATAAGAATAATTCAGCATTTTTTGGTCTTTAGTGTATGTCCATCAAATACTATAATACTTTGACAGTTAGACAACAATGTAATGTATTATAAATATAGAGTATTACTCATTAGTAATTTTATAAATATGACATAGTAGCTATTATTATTAACAAGAAAAATTGCAATTTTTTTTTAAAACAATTTTTTTATTAGATTTACAGCATTTACATTTTACATGTAAAATTATTTTAATCATATTTTGATTTTTCAATCTATTATAAATAATTTATTGCATTTAAGTAGCATAACTTTTTCAAAGTTTTCATCAGTTATCCTACCTCTTTTTTTGTTAAGACAGCTCCACCTACACTAAAACCCCTCTCTATAGGTGCACTGCTGGGTAATGGTGTATTAAACAGTATGAACACTTTTTTAAAATTGGTAAATTTTCAAAACATGATAAATCTTTTTGTGGACTTTTGCTGAAAAACATATTAATTTCATTTTCTACTGAAGTAATTTCTGAAGATTCTTAGGATGAGTTCCAATGAAAGAAAGATGGTTCGTCATCAACAACATTTTGGTTACTTTAAGATATTTGAGAATTATTTGATATAGGTAGTGTTGCAATAGCCAAGGCTAGGACCACACAAATAGATAATATTATTACTACAGTCACACGCATGGCGTACGTGGCACAATATATTAATTACTATTAATGAGTGCCACAAGGAACAGTTAGTTTCTAAAGTACTAGAAGAGCCATAGCGAATACTTAAGTGAGACCTAGTAAAGAAGCACGTAATCTGACTGTTGTCTACTATATAAAGGCTCCCCATCAGGGAGACCAGACACACTATTTCTGCGAGACGACTAGTTGACAGTTTTCATGCTAGAGATATTTGTCTTAAATTGTATACATTACTCTGAGTGCTTAAAAAGTGTTAAATACTAACCTTAAGTCAATAAAACTAATAATAACAGTTAATTTGACTTCGTGTTAATTCATTTGAGTCAACCCTTGTCAACCGTGCTCCACAACTGGACCACAACAGGAAAATTTTGGTGCCGAAACCAGGGATCTTCACATACATCGTGCCAGCACGACGAAGATTTCTACCCGAATTCAATCAAAGGAGGTCTGATCAACTTCTCAAGAAAGGATTCAACATCTGCCGTGGACCAGCGAGCTTATAAGGAGAGTCGACATCAATTCAATGAAGAGTTTAGTAATGAACAATAGTTGGTAAGCATAACTTATGTCAGATAGTCCAGCAAGACGTAGTAGTTTAAACGTAACGTTAGACGATAGTTTTGAAGCAGACCTTTCCGAGAGTCATATATTAGGTGTTGTATTAGGATCACCAGTTAGTATGACAGGAAGTAATAGCAATAACAGTGGGTCGGAAGCGACTAATACCACAAATTATGCAGTTAGTATAGATAAAACTGTAGAGCATGTACTAAGAATGGTACCCGAATTTAGTGGGGGTATAGACGAAAAATTAGTATTTTTTATTAATGCATGCGAGTTAGTAATAGATATAACTCCGGTGGCTAATCAGGACATAATGTTAAGAACCATCCTAAATCGAATAAAGGGTTTAGCTTACGAAGTAATAAAGTACGAAAATATAACTAGTTGGGATATGTTAAAAACGTTATTGAAAACTACATATGATAAACCCACAAATGCAGCGTATCTGCAAATAGAATTGTTTAGCGCGAAGCAGCGATATAAAGAAACGTTAATAGAATACGTTAATAGAATACGTAATTTAGTGCAGGCCGTATCAGAAGGTAGCACACAAGGTAAAAATGTAAGCGGCGCATTAGCTGTACAGAATAATATAAGGGAGCAGGCTTTAATAGTATTTTTGGAGGGGATATCCGATAGAATTAAATTGATGGTAAAAAGTAAACAACCCTCCACGCTTGAGCAGGCTATTCAAATGGCGATCGTAGAAGATAAAAATACGACCCCAAGTGAAGTAAAACAAAAGAGTAGTAACTTCCGAGAAAAAGGGGGAACCCAAAAATTTAATAAAGGTAATTGTCATGTATGCGGAAAATACGGGCATTACGCTAGGGACTGTATAGGTTCAAAGACAGCAACAAAAACGAAGGAAAAAATAATACGAATAAGCCTATCGCTAGGACATACATGGTATGTGAATACTGCTCGAAAAAAGGGCACACCATGGATAAGTGTTTTAAAAAAAAAAATGAAGATAAACGTAGGAAAGGAGAAAGCTCCAATTCGGGAAACGACAGTCGGCCACAGGAATAGAAAGTCCCTCTGTGGTTAAGGATTTAAGGGAGATATACGATATAAAACAAATTACGGTCACAATGAAAGACCAGCACATTAAAAGTAGGTCAGTAAATTTTATAAATGAAACATTGGAATTTTTAGTAGATACAGGTAGCAGCGTCAATATAGTTCGTTTATCCGAATTAACATCAGATACGAAGTTAGTATCGGGTGAAACAATTTCCTTAAGAGGAATAAGTAATACGTTAGAAACCACCATAGGTATAGTAGAAATACCAATAGAAATAGGTACAGAAATATTTGAAAATGTAAAATTTTATATAGTTAAAAACGATATGCCACTCATTAAAGCAGGTATATTAGGTAGACCATTTTTCCAGTTACAAAACACCACGATAGATATGCCATACGGATGTAGCACGCACACATTAACATTAGGAAATCATATACGAATACCTCCGCGTGTAGAATATATAATGGCAGTAGGTGTTGACACTGGGACGGTTGAGGATAATGAGGTAATAACTATTCATCAAGGGGAGCTACAGGAACAAGTATTCATGGGCAACGTAATAAACACAGTTAAAGACGGGCACGTGCTAGTAAACGTCATAAATTTATCTGATGAGGAAAAAATATTACGACCGGTGCGATTAAGTCAATTAAATTACGAAGTTTATAGGGATTCGATAATGTATGTCAACACTAACAAAAGTGAAACTTTGCCAAATCATTCCAAACGCGTGCAACTGCTAAAAAAGGAGTTACGTACCGAGCATTTAAATTCGGAAGAACGCGAAAATATTGAGAAAGTATGTATAGATTTTATGGACATATTTCATTTAGAGGGTGATAGGTTAACCCATACCACATCCATAGAACATGAGATCAGAACTCCGGAGGGGGAACCACCCATATATCAGAGACAATATAGGTTGCCGCATAGTCAAAGAAATGAAATAACGAAACAAATAAGACAAATGGAAAGCGACGGCATAATAGAACCTAGCAGTAGTCCTTGGAATAGTCCTATACTTTTAGTCCCGAAAAAATGGACGTATCAGGAAAACCAAAATTTCGTTTAGTAGTAGATTTTCGGAAATTGAACAACATTACGGTGGGGGATAAAATGCCTTTACCACAAATACAAGACGTATTAGATCGATTAGGTAGATCTAAGTACTTTTCTATTATAGATTTAGCCCAAGGTTTCCATCAAATCTCGTTAAATAAAGAATCACGGGTCAAAACAGCCTTTAGTAGTGATATCGGGCATTGGCAATATACAAAGCTACCAATGGGTTTAAAAAATAGTCCTCCCACATTTCAACGATTAATGAATAACGTTCTATGCAATTTAATCGGTTTGAAATGTTTGGTATATTTGGACGATATTATAGTTTTTTCTACCGACTTATATGAACATGACAAGCGAATTAGAGAAGTGTTTACTCGTTTACGAACACACAATTTAAAGTTACAACCCATTAAGTGCGAATTTTTAAGAAAAGAGGTAGTATATTTAGGGCATAAATTAACCGAAAAAGGGGTACAGCCCGACGAACGAAAAATTGAATGCGTTAAAACATTCCCTATACCTACGACGGTAAAGGAAATAAAATCATATCTAGGATTGACAGGATATTATAGAAACTTCGTACCCGATTATGGGAAAATCGCAAAACCAATAACGAATCTATTACGAAAGGGAATAGAATTTAAGTGGACAGTAGACTGTCAGGAAGCCTTCGATAAATTAAAAAATATATTATGTAGCGCACCACTATTACAATATCCGAATTTCGAACAACCGTTTATTATTACATGCGACGCTAGTAATTACGCGGTAGGATGCGTACTAAGCCAAGGTGATATTCCGGCCGATCTACCTATCGCATACGCGTCACGTACACTCAATAAAGCCGAAATAAATTATTCAACAACCGAGAAAGAACTAGTAGCTATTATGTTTGGTGTCAAACAATTCCGACCATACGTTTATGGACGAAAATTTACAATAGTAACTGACCATAAGCCATTAACATGGTTATTTAGTGTCAAGGACCCAGGCAGTAGGTTACTTAGATGGCGAATAAAATTAGACGAGTTCGATTATGAAATTCAATACAAGAGCGGTAAAACTAATTTAAATGCCGATGCATTAAGTAGAATAAAGGAAATAAATCTCATTGAGGCTACTACCACGTATGACGTATTTTGGGAGGAGTTTAATTCCAAAATAATTATAAATACTAGAGTAAAAGAAGTAAACGGGCAGATAGCAAACGCACCTAGAGATTCAATTGTAGTAATTGATATACCTAGGGATAAGATAATAACCGATGAACTAACCCAAGCAATAACGAAGGAGGTAGACATAGCCGATAGTATTACCATTATTGGGGATATAGTACATATAAATAATAACAAGCTAATCTGTTTAGTAACCAAAGAAAAAGATAGTGACGTACCCACGTATGAAAATATATATAAAGCATTAATAAAGTTAAGGCAGGTATGTGAAACTAATAAAATAGGTAAACTAACCATATTCAAAATGACGCAAATTATACTAAAAATAAATTGAATTGGTCTCAAGTAAGAGCCATGTATAGATACATATTCAAGAATACGCACGTAAACGTACTAATATATTCCGAAACCATAATGAGTAGTCAGGATAAGATAGATGTAATTAAATTATATCACGACTCACTTTTAGGAGGTCACTTAGGAGTTTCTAAAACATTAAAAAGAATAAGAGAACAAATACAGTGGAAAGGAATGCGAAAAGACGTACGCCAGTATATAGAAAAATGCGAATCATGTCAAAAGAATAAAAGCTCTAAGAAAATTAAGTTACCAATGGCGATTACTACAACGTCAACTAAGCCTTTTCAAAAGATATTTCTAGACATTGTAGGTAAGCTACCCACGTCATATAGGAATAATTCTTACATACTCACTATCCAAGATGACTTGACCAAATTTTTATTAACAATACCTCTAGAAGACCATAAGGCTAATACAATGGCAAAAGCATTTGTTACTAATTTCATATGTATTCATGGTATACCTATGAGTATATTAACAGATAACGGTCCGGAGTTTGTAGGTGAAATATTTACTGAAGTATGCAAAATTCTCAAAATTAATAAAACAATGGCTAGTGCGTATAGACCAGAAACGAACGGTTCTCTTGAGCGAGCTCATAGAGTAATTAAAGAAATGCTTAGGCATACGATAGACCAACACGCGCAAAATTGGTGCGAGCACATACCATTTGTTACATTTGCATATAATTCAGCTGTACACGAAAGTACCAATTTCCAACCATATGAATTACTATATGGTAACCCAGTAGAGTTTCCGTCACCCTTGCAAAGGCGAGCCGAACCGTGCTATACATATGATAATTACGCGTACGAAATGAAACAAAAAATGCAGGCCGCACACGAACTCGCGAGAGAGCTACTTATAAAAACAAAAGAGTATTATGATAAACGGCAGAATGAACAAGACGTTCACGTAGGAGATAAGGTACTAATACTTGACCAAGCTAGGAAACATAAACTTACACCAATTTGGGTAGGACCATATCCAGTAATAAAAGTATTAGATTATAATGTAAAAATACAAAAAGAAAAAAGGATATCTACTCTGCACAAAAATCATGTTAAATTATTTAAGGAATAATATTGTAATTTAATTATTCAAACTTACTTGTAATTTTAGGTTTATAATAATAGTAGGAACTTTTCAAACCATTCAAGCGCAAAATTTGCCATACAATGTTTCAACAATTCCGCACGAGAGTGGGATTTACTTCGAAAATCGAGGACCACTAAGGTTAACCAATTCAGATTGGAAATTATTAATATATGTTAATTTAGATAACTATAATATTAGATATATAGAAACAATTAACTTTTATAATAAAACGGCAAAAATATGCGAAACACTACGAAGGGAAAACCCTGAGACATTTAACACCACATGTGGTAATTTTGTATTAACTTCCGCGTCCTTATTACAAGAAATTAGTAGAAAAAGGTCCAATATGTTGCAATCTATAGACATAGAAGAGATAAATAAACGTGAGAAACGGGGACTGATTAATCTAGTAGGACATATGCAGAAAACGCTATTCGGAACATTAGACGACGAGGACGGGGAAATGTACAATACACAAATAAGGGAGCTTCAAAGTAGTAGAGTAGGCATGTTAAAAATAGTAGATAAACAAACTAGTATATTAAAATTAACAGATAGTGTATTTAAAAATGCCCAATTAATGGAACTCCAAATCCAAAATTTAAATATATCATGTAATAATCTCGAAACCAGCTTAAAACGCGTATGGTACCAAATAGACATATTAGAAATACGAACAACAATAACGAATTTAATAACAACATTGTTGTTGTCACTACAGCAATTAGTATTCGAAACAGACATGGTAGGTGAAATAATATCTGCCGCGCAAAACGGTATAATACATTCAGGTATAATATCTACTAGAGAATTAAGGATGCAGCTGCGGGACATACTAATAAGTTTGCCCGGGCAGTTGAAATTACCTTTTGATGTAAATTACATATCACTGTATGAATTAGGTAAGATTTCAAAACTGGCTATAGTATATATGAATGGAACACTCGTATTCGAGTTAGTAATTCCGTTACTAAACCCAGTAGAACTAACATTGTATCACATAATACCATTGCCGGTACGAAAAGAGCAGCTCTATATGCACCTCACACCTGAATTCGAATACATGGCTATATCAAAAACACACGAGTACTATCTAACAATTTCCGTGACACATTTAATGAACTGTAAAGAATTGACGAGTATAACAATGTGTCCCGAAACACAACCACTGCGTATAGGATCAGCAGGGTTGCCATGCGAAGTTGAATTATTCATGAAACCAACGATAATTCCAGGAACCTGCGCAATAAAATATTTAGAGTTATCACGTAGCATCTACCATAAGTTGAAAAATCATAATAAATGGATATATATAATAAACACGTTAGACGATGTAGCTGTCACTTGCGATAATTGGGATACTGCAAAGAATATACAATTAAGGGGCGTAGGTATAATAACATTAGGCGAACAATGCCGGGCACATACACCACAGGTAGTTTTAACACCTAACCGGCATCTGAAATCCGTTCAGTATACCGACTTTATTCCCCCGGTAAACATACCAACTAGTGTAAAAATTCCGTTACTACCCAGTGCTAAGCTCGAAAGTTTACTTACCCACCAAAATCCGGTAGTTAAGTTAAACGACATTAGTGACTTCTCCAAAACAATCGAGGAGTTAGAAAGTGCAGTCCAAGAGGAAAAAGACAGGAGTATCTTAAAAACAACGAGTGGTATGCATACAAAAATTATTATTATATTAAGCATAATATTAGGTTTGATAATAACTTACAAGTTATTTAAAATTTATAAAAACCGTAGATACCATAATCATAGGATAATAGTGCCTAGAATAAACGTAACTACATTATGAAACATTTAATAGGAACAATATGAGCAGGGCAAGGGACCTAGTTAGGTTTATGGATCATCTCCGTTATATGCTACACGAAGATGAGCATACAACAGAATTACGTGAGGGTAGTCAGACTCCGGTCTGTCTATTAAAACATCTAACAAAAGCTAACCGGAGAAGCGGGTTCCTTTTGAACCGCACAATGATCCATGCACTACAAGAGGTCTTGACCACCTATATTGAATGGAAAGACGAGGAAGGGGCTCTGGGGGGACATGAAACACCATGCCACTTGCTTTACCACTCGGTACAGACAGACACTGAGATAGTGGACGCTTTAACTGCTATACTATTTAACGTCATAAATTAAAACTGCTGACTATGTTGATGTAATGGTTACGCTTAAAAACTATTTTTATGTATCTTAATGTATGAAAAAAAAAAAAAAAATATATATATGTAATTGTTAAAAAAAAAAAAGAAAAAAAAAATGTATTATATTATATTGTGTATTTACTAACATAATCTAAGGAATAATTATACCACCAGAGTAATACCATTATTTTTGTAAAGTATGGAAATTGAATATTAGTCGTAGGACGACAGTTAGAGGTCTTCTTAGCATTAGCCCTCGTTTTGTGGGGGAGGTGTTGCAATAGCCAAGGCTAGGACCACACAAATAGATAATATTATTACTACAGTCACACGCATGGCGTACGTGGCACAATATATTAATTACTATTAATGAGTGCCACAAGGAACAGTTAGTTTCTAAAGTACTAGAAGAGCCATAGCGAATACTTAAGTGAGACCTAGTAAAGAAGCACGTAATCTGACTGTTGTCTACTATATAAAGGCTCCCCATCAGGGAGACCAGACACACTATTTCTGCGAGACGACTAGTTGACAGTTTTCATGCTAGAGATATTTGTCTTAAATTGTATACATTACTCTGAGTGCTTAAAAAGTGTTAAATACTAACCTTAAGTCAATAAAACTAATAATAACAGTTAATTTGACTTCGTGTTAATTCATTTGAGTCAACCCTTGTCAACCGTGCTCCACAACTGGACCACAACAGTAGAGAGTTTAAATGAATGGCAGCTTCTTTAAAGTACAATATGTTATTCAACGATATTCTGCGATAATGCAAGGACGGATTACCAGGAATAACCGAATGCGGGTTGCGTGTATAATGTATAAATATAATATAATATTATCAATCACTATCGTTATGTTTTATTTATACATAATTCGAGTAAAGGTATTACTAAGCTAATTTTATTAGGAAATCGACGGACTGTATACATTCAATTATATGGATACACTTTACCTAGTATAGGCCACTAAAAATATTACAATATACCTACCAAAACACACCATGAACGATCTATAAATAAAAATCTTGTACAATTTCAAATTTGTATTATTTTATTTAAATTTGGCAACAAAGTAAGACGAAAAAAGTATTTAAAAATAGTATTTGATTTTAAATACAGATACTTTCAAAAAAGTATTCAAATACTATACCCAAGTACTTTTTTCAAATGTATTTAGAATTCGTATTTGAGTACTTAAAAAGTATTTGAATACTTTTACTCGAGTACTTTACAAGACAGTGGAGATTTTATCATCAGAATTGGTTACCAAATAATCAGTAGAGTTAACTGTTGCCCAAATCAATCGATATTTCAGGTGGACCACGCGTCACTAATTCTTAGGTCCAGACAAAGCACATTGGAGATTAAAATACAATACATGATAAAAACATTTATAAAAATATTTTATCTATGATTAGTGAGTATTTAGTTACTATACTTACTAACTATAAGTTTTTGCTTAGTTGGAAGTCAACAACCAAGACTTTTATAGATCAGTATTGAATTGGACTAAATTTAGCACCAAATCAGTTTTCGAAATCATGGAAACCTTTTAATGATGATTGGATTTATCAGAGTAAATTCACAACAAAGTCAAATGCATTCTATAATCCTTTACTAAACAAAATCAGTGAGTAGTATTGGAATAATATATAGTATATACTATACGAATACCTAGTCAATAATTATTCAGTGGCCAATTGTATTTTATTATAGATGAAAATTTTAATTAATCTTTTAAATAAAAATCAGGCAACAAAAATAATGATTTATAACTTGAAAAAAGTTAAAAAAATGTAGAAGTCATCGAACAATAATTTTCTTGGCCCAACTACAATATTTTGGTTAACCTAACCTCAATACTTAATGTATTCGAAATTAAAATCAAATTGTTTATATTATTAAATATTAAATTTTTTTTACAACACATTGAGTGTCCAAATTATATTCCCATAGAATCTTAAATAGTGAAAAAGAAATTAAAAAAACCCAAAGGTGTTAAAAAAAATGTTGTGGAAAATAAAATATGTTTTAATGATTTTGAAAATTGTTTACTAACAAAAGAACCAAAATATGTTAAACAAATTTTATTTAGAACTAAGAAACATGATGTTTTTACTGTAAAACAAAACAAAAAAGCTTTAAGTATTTATGATGATAATAGATTTATTTTAGAAAATGGTATTGACACATTAGCTTGGGGACATTATAAAACAAATATAGACAGGAATAATTTTGTAAACCATCTCAATACATTAATTAGAAATCAAAACCAAAAAGATTAGAAAATTATTCTTGAAGGATTAAGACAAGATTCCGAACCCGATTCATTTATATATAATTTTTTTAAATCGTTCTTATTAGGCGCCCTTTTCTTTTATAGTTGATTGATATTCTCTCTCTCAAAATAATTCAATATAATATCATTACATTTTAAATAAAATTCAGGAGAGATTCATGAAGCCAAATCGAGTATAAGTTTTTTACAAATATATGTTCCTGAAATTATTTTACTTTCTTTTGATTTATTTTGAGTTTTTATTTCGGAGAATTAATTCAAATAATAATTTTGTTCTTTTTAATTTAAACCAAAGAACTCTCCATAGAATTACAAGAAAAACTAAGTATCGTTCAGATTATTTAAAAGATTAAATCTTTTAAATTGAACACCATGGAACTTGAACATGTTTTCATTACCTACTAACCCCCGCGAATCGCGGTGGTTAGATAATCCTAAATCTTCAAGTGATATTTTTTTCATCTTACATCATCTTGTTTTTTATAGCCGAATATGGTAGCTACATCTTTACCTTTAAACCACGGATTATTTTTTTGATCAATATATGTTTTTATTTGTAAATTATTGAAATGCTGTTTTTTTCCGTTTGAACCAGGGGGGTATAAAACGCCCCTCTGTTATCGTGTGTATTTCGACTTGATTCCATGTACTAGGAATGTGTCATTATAACATAAGTTTTGAGAAAAAATATTTTAAGAAATATTGCATTTAGATTTTGTGATCTTTTTGCACATTGTTTTCTTTGTGATCTTTTATTGATGTAAAATGAAGGTGGGTCAGGAATGGTATATCTATACTACTTCCATATATATATATACATATGTACGAATGTCACTAATCTTACAATAACATATTTTGATTATACCCATGTATTTATGCAAAAATAAACAACAACAATTTAATATGGAACAACAAGGTACAAAGATCAATACTATAAGTAGAACCCTCATTTTGATACTCAGATCAGTCTGCTCACATTAGTCAATACTGCCTAACACAATTTTTCATACGCACCGTCTTAATTCGCTACACTCGTAAAGCGCTTATTAACTTAAAAAAATATTCATTTCAAATCTTTTAAATCTTGTTGTGAATTATTAAAATAACTTTTATTCAACCACATTGTACTTACATTATTTCAACAAAACCAACATCGTCAATACTCACTTTAAATTCTATCATTATTCAGGTCAGGAAATATCAACCAGGTAAGAAATTATAATAAAATATATTTATACAAATTCTATGGTAAAGTCATCTTTAACAATAAATTAATTAAGACACGCAGACTCAGGTACATCACAAATCATTATACCCTTCGTTTATAAATCTCTACACTCACGATCCCAATCAATCGTAATAATTATATGCTTTAACTGATAGTAAAAGATAGGATAAAAGAAGTCGCTATTTCAAATCCCTTTAATTATTATTTATTAAAATAGCTAACTATACTATCCCAGTTAATATTTTATTATAAGGTGAAGTTTTATCAATAACAACGTATACGCTTATTTTTAAATCATCACAGTATATTATTCTTTTGAATGTCTTTATTTAATTTTTTAAATCTTTCTTGAGTTTTTACATTATAATCATTAGTTAATTTTATGTTTTCTTCTAATTGGGTAGTTATATTGTTTAACTGATCTTTAAATATAGAAGTTTTTATTTCTGATGGGGCTTTGGTTTGTTTACCAGTGATCATAAACTCTACCATTTTTTAAATCTGTAATATTACTGTTTTCTAAAATGCCTATATATCTGGCAACGGTCGGTTTAAGACCATTTAAAATGTTTCGAACCATTTCAGGTTGTGGCACAAGTGGATCTACGCGTTTACATAATGATTTGGCGTCATTTATGTATGAGGTTGTTTGCTCATCATCTAATTGTTTTCGTTTTCCTAATAGACACCATGCATGATGACTACTAACGCTCGGGGTGGTATTTACGGGCACTATCGGCAGTATACACTATGATACCATATCATTCTACTATTAATACATTACCTATACTTACCATTCTCAATAAACTTTATGCTCAATATATTATTATAGTATTATACATTAATCTCTTTTCTGTGCTCATAACACTATTTTATAATTTTGTTTTTTTATTTTCACTATGAATACTAAAAGAAATAGCAATTCAAACTGTTGTGTTGTTAATTGCAACAACACGTACAAAAATACATCAAATAATATAGTATTTTACAAGTTTCCAAATCGATCTTATCAAACAACACTAAAATTACAATGGATTAAAACTGTGAATAGACTTGAGTATATAATTAATTAACATATCCGTTTATTTATGTACCTAATATTTATTTTTAATTAGCGAAAATGGAGTATTGTGGATGCCAAAATCTCATAACAGAATTTGTAGTACTTATTTTGTCAGTAAAAAAAAATCAAATGATCCTCAAAGCCCATCATATGTACTATCAATATTTCCTAAAGCTTATAAAATAACTAAATGTAATCATAAACAACAACTATAGAGATATAACAGAGCAGCAAATAAAAAAAAAATGGACTTATCTAAAAATGTTCCGGACGCAGTGTCTAGCGGTGATTTTATTTTTCCTGAAAATACAAGTCAAATGTCTTCAGTTAATGTTAGCATTCAAGTATGTTTTGATGTAGATGATAATCAAGATTTTACATTCCACTGTTCTTTTGAGGGCAATAATGTTTCAACTCAAGCATCAATACCTCTAACTTCAAATATTAATCTTAATTTTACCAAATATAAATCATCTGATAAAACTTGTGGTGTAGATTCTAGTAATAGTTTATCATGCTTGTCATGTGAAGCTTTTCATGGATTAAAACTAAAAATGCACTATAAGATTTAACTGGTACCACTTTTTCTAATTTTAATATTTTACTGAAATTAATGCCCCCTAGTTAACGTTTTTCAATTACTAAGGAAAATGAATTATTATTATTTTTAATGAAATTGAAGTTGGGTATTACCTATTCTGCTATATCTGTAATGTTTGGTATACACCGTACAACAGTTACAAGAATATTTTCTGATGTACTAACTACCCTAAGCACAAAAACAAAAGATTTTATATTTTGGCCCAGTAAAAAAACTATTTCAGATCTTTTACCTGAGGCATTCAAAAAAAATTATCCACATTGTCGTTGCATTATAGATTGCACAGAAATTCGGGTGGAAGAACCTAACACTGTTGAACAGAGAGTATATTTATATTCTAGATATAAAGGGGGTTATACTATACAATTTTTAATAGCAATAACGCCTAATGAAATGGTGAGTTTTGTCTCCAAATGTTATGGTGGAAGATCCAGTGACTCCTTCATAACCAAAGATTGTGGTTTTCTATCATTGTTAGAACCTGGTGATGAAGTAATGGCCGATAAAGGTTTTCCCGGGATTAAAACTAATTGTGATCAGCAAAATGCAATTTTAATAATGCCTCCTTTTTTATACAATGCTAAATTCACAGAGAGTGAAGTTCTTGAGACTTATAACATTGCCAGTGTTAGGATTCACATTGAACGATTGTTTGCTAGAGTAAAAACATTTGGTATCCTTAACAAAGTCACTATTGATCTTTTACCATACATTGACAATATTGTCCATATATGCTGTGTTATAACTAATATGCAATCACCAATAATAAAACAATAGTTAATGTACCAATATTAAATTCAATCTGCTTTTATTGTTCTTTTTTTTATAACTGAATATATAATGAGAAATATAACTATAATTTATAAATTTATTGTAAAAAAAAAATCATATTTAGAATAATCTTTAAAAATATATTCTTGTCTTTAATGTTATTATTTTTAACAATGTAATTATTTATAAACATGTATACTATTAAATTTGTTATTTATGTTTTAATTTCAGCTTTCATTATTTTACCACCTACCTATGCATTAATAATAACTAATACGTTTATTTAAAAATGGATTAATAAGTTAAGATTACTGATATTATAGTACATAATTACATAAGCAACATAACAAATTAAACTTAAGTATAAATAACTCAATCAAATAAAAGTAAAGCATACATTTAAATATAAGTACAACATTATAACTTAAATACAACTAATTATATTCATTATTTTTCATACGTACACAAGTTGGTAAATAAAATTTAAAATAAAATATTTCTAATTTAGTTAAAGTATTCATTAGAAAGTGTTCATTTTTAATAATATTTATGAGAACAGGTTCAATGAAATTAAAAATATATAAATCACATTCATCTAACCCTGAGGTGAACATGAGTATTTGACATTGGGTGTAGTAAGTATGACTTTTCTTTAATGTTACTTTCCCATTAATTAACTGTAAATATTTAACATTAGAAACATTTAAAATAGGATTAATTATCATTTTATCCTTGCAACTTATTGGACGTTTAATTTCTAGCACTTTTTTAGGTATACCATCAATAACTACAATTCCATCTGGTGAAGCACAAAGCCACGGATACTTTATATGAACTATTAGACCACATTTAATTACTGTAACATTAAAACATTTACAGTAGGATTCAAAAGCATCATTTTCAGTTTCAGTTCCATATGAAGCATTAATTTGCAGCTTGTCCGACTAAAGATTTAGAACTTAATAAACGTATGGCCAAAGATAGTTGTTTTTCACAAGTTAATATTTTTAAAGTTTTTATTTTGTGTGCTTTGCTACTAGCTGAAATTCTATATAATCTATAATCTAACCAAAATTAATCTGACTGATTTAAACTTTTATTAAAAACTAATTTTAATTTTTCTTTGGTTACATATATAAAATTATTAAAAAGTATTAACTCATTTTCATTAAGAGGGAAATAAGATTAAGAATTATTCAAAAAAGAAGTATTATTAAGTTCCTGTTGTTTAAAAATTATTATGTTTAAAAATGGATTATTCAAGTCGTAAATTAATTCTTCTTCTACACTGTCTATGATTGAATTTAATGTGTCCTCACAAGTTCTACTTATTTCAGTTTTTAATTCAGCTTTAAGATTATAACTTAAAGAGCATGGCAATGCTAATAAGTCACTATTTTCAATAATTGATTTAATACTAATATCAGGTATATCTAGTCTTGGCTTTTTAGCATGGAATAAATCACAAATCCTTTTTCATTTTTTATACTTGTCTTCACTTTTTTTTTATGGTTGTCCCCATGATTGTGGTAAATCTGTTTTAGCCAGTATTTCTTCATTATTAATATAACAAAAAAGTGCATCTATGTGTTTGCATCGTTGTCCTTCACCAGCAGCACATTCACAGCTTGCTACTTTAACTTTTCTTGTTTCATCGAGCTGTTACTAATTAGTATTTACAGAATTAAGTTCAAGTTCGTGCATCAGTAATAAATAAGTATATTTACTTCAATTTTAACTTTGTATGGTGTAAAGTTACTGATGTTTGTCTTATAACATTGCCAAAAATAAAACTATTTGTTTTGAACGATTTTACTTCTTTTACATTAATCACATGTCCACTTTTGAGTAAATTTAATGATTTTTCTTTATTATATAGTACATCTGAATAAATACTTTGAAAACCAGTTTCCAAAATAATATCATTCATCTTAATTATATAGGTAACCAACTACTAATATAACTAAATTAAAAAATACAATTTGAAAGGGCACCAATAAATAAATATAAAGTAAATGATATAAATTCTTGTCAGCTAATTCATTAATTGAACGTATTAACTAAAACACCATTTATTAAATTTATGTTTTAAGACAAAATAAATGATGTAATCAATTTGTTTATCAAAAAGTTAGAATAAATAACCTTAGATCATATACTATCATATACTTGTATATAATCTAAGTAAATAACTAATACTTAAGTAAATATTTAAAAATAGTTATTCGTACATAATAATATTATATTAGTTGTCATGCCGATAACGCATTGATTAACCATCAGAGGGCGTAGTTTTTGATCATATGCACAGTGTCCATAGGATTCGAAGCATATCAGTTTGGGCTATTGGTTCAAATTCTGTTCTAAGTCCTCCCATTTAGTTTTAACTAATGCATTGTCCTTGGAATTTTCAAAAAAAGTTAAGGCTGATTCTTCTAAACATGCGGCAATATATTGAGATTTATCGTAATTAGTCCACCCGTTTATGGATGCTGCCCTATTGTATTTTTTTAGGAAAGAATCAATATTTTCGGATATGGAGCCTGAGAATCCTCCTGGGTCAAAATATGGTTTTTTACTGTCCATTCTGTTTATTTTACCGACGTTAATAATTGGAGCAAAATTATGTTCCTCAAAAGCGGAGAAATCTGTAGGTAAAGATTCTCCGTTAAGATATTTTAGTAGTCTAGTTTTTAATTCGGGAACAAGACCTGTGTCTATTAAGCCTCTTTTATTTAATTCAGAAATTAACTGTGGCTTATTTAATTTATTAACTCCTGTTGCTAATAAAATACAAACTGTGTTATCTGGAGTATTTATGTCCTCATATTCTAAACTATTGTTAGTCATTTATTTTTAAACTCAATTTTTATGAGAATATCACGGTCATATATTTTTAATTGTATTTAAATGGTATTTATATCTTTATATTAAATTTAATTAATTTTTAAAATATTTCACTTTTTTTTTTTTAGCAATGTACTTTGGTTGTATAAAAAATTAAATTAAATTAATTATATTTATTATATATAAAAAAAAATTCTATAGATTTATTTTTTTGTTGGATATAGACTATTATTTCAAATTTTTTGTTTAAATTAGTTCAACGTTCTTTAGTTTGTTAAATTTTCATATATTTTTGTTAGTTAAATATGAACTATTAATTTATTTATTTTAAGCAACGTTCTTTGGTTGTTGAAAAAAATTCTATATATTTTAGTTAGTTAAATCTGGACTGTAATTTTAATTTTTAATTAATTTTAATCATTGTTCTTTGGTTGTTGAATCATTGTAACTTCTTACTTGGTCGATGCTTCTTAACTTGAACAATGATAGAATTTTAAAAGAGAGTGTTGATGATGTTAATTTTCTTGAAATAATGTAAGTACAATTTTTGGTTGAATAGAAGTTATTTTAATATTTTAAAACAAGATATTATAAGATTTTAAATGAGTATATTAAGTTAATAAGCACTTTACGAATGTAGTGAATTAAAACGGTGCGTATGAAAACTGTATGAGACAGTATTGGCTAATGTGAATAGACTGATCTGAGTATCAAAATGGGGGTTCTACTTATAGTATTGATCTTTGTAACGTCTTGTTGTTGTTTATTTTTCATAAATACATGAGTATAATCAAAATATGTTATTGTAAGATTAGTGACATTTGTACATATGTATATACATATATGGTTATTACTTATCAATAGTTTTTGTATATTTTGACTAATATTAGGGTACATGGGTATATATATTTATTGTGGTTTTCTGGTAATAACATATTTAATGATGTAGATATCATTATAATGCATTTTTTTTTGTTTGAATAAATAATAATTAATAAATTGAGGACTTGAAATCAATAACGGGCTAAGTGCCAAAAAGTTGGTATTGAATTATTCACATTTTTTTTGAAACCAGAGGAAAATTGTAAAAATAAATTTCAATAACAATGTAAGACCCTTTTATAACTTATACTTAACACTAGTCATGCAAAATATAAGTTTAATTTCGCCCCTTAAAATAAAAAAAAAAATCTTATACTAAAAAAATTATAAAACGTGTTAAGTCACAGCAGTATATATCGGTAAAAACGTGCCAAGTGCCAAAGAATATTTTTTTATTTTTTTACAAATTAATTAATTTAATACAGATATTGGTAATATTAGACTATTTGGTAATATTAGACTTAAGTTTTTACCAATAATAAAAAACGTAGAGAAAAAAAATAGCTTCATTTACTTAATTAATTTTTCAAAAAATTCTTTATTTTCTTCTTTTAGAAATGGTAGCATTTGCTGAAGATCTTTTTTTTTTCGACTGATATTTTATTTTCACATACCAAGGACGGTAAATCCATCTCTTTTATTGTGTTAACTGTCACACCTTTTTTGATGACTTTGCACGCGCTCCAAGCTTCAAGTTCATTGAAAGTAGTCTTGGTTTGCACCACACCGGGCTTGTCTTTTGTTATTTTGAGCCAAGAACATTTTGAAATTTGAAGTTTTCCAGTATTTAAGTACATGTCTGCTGCTTTTTTGAAATCATAGAAATTATTGGGTTCTAATAAAGTGACAATAAACGGGTTATTTGGTGTAGCGTGAACAATGAGTTTTACCAAGTCCATTGGAACTTCACACTTTTCAACTCTTTTACGTTTTTCAATTTGGGCGAAATCTCTGTCACAGGATAGAAAGGAATGCCCAGACACTAGGTACTTATGATTAATTTCGTCAAATTTATCTGTGAGTGTTAAATATATCCATAGAAATAATAACATTTTATTTTTATTTTGGCCCACACAGTTATCAGACCAAATAGTTAGTTTACGTTTCACTGTTGGATTAGAATTCAATGCTTCAAAAACACATGAAGCGATTTCGTTTCCTCCTCGGCCACTCATACCTTCGTGCCATAAGAACATGTGCCCTCTGTTACTGTCACCAAAATGTACACCTAAATTGTAACAGGATAACTGACGCAAGTAAAACATTTGACTATGCGTTAATGAAGGCAAAGATAAGACCTGTTCTAAATCCATTGAAAACATGCAAATATCACTGGTAGGGAGCTGAGACAAAGCCGTGTCTTGTTTCATTTGTTGCCTTGCTTTTTCAGCTTTTTTGTGATGAAGTTCTAACATATTTTTGGTATGTTTATCACGTGGTTTTGCCGCTACTTCTGCTGATAACAAATCACATTTACTGCAAGTATCTGTACGTGGTTTATGGAATGAAATATTTGGGCATTTTTGTTTAAACGTTTCAAAGAAAAACCTGTAGGTAACAGGAGAGTCAGGAAATTTATTTTTAAACGAACGAAATAATCTACTGATATTTAAATCTTGGCTTAAATATTCTTTTTTGCTTTTTTTTCTCCCGTAATGACTCTCATCTCTCGGAAAGGAGTTCACATGCTCTATTATAAGGTTTTTATCTGCATCAGTAAATTTGCTTCTATTCTGCGTATTACCACGAGTTTCAGTATATACAGTCTCTCCCTTTTTTTTTTTTTAACACTAGAGTCTCAACTCTGCGTTTAGTAATCCCAAAAACTTCCATAAATAATTTTTTACAGACCTGTATGATGTTGCCCGTTCCATCTGGCATAGAAAAACATACGGTAACTTGCCGTCTGCTGTCTTTCGGATCATCATACTTTCCGTGACGCCTTCTTTTCACCGGAGTAATAATCATCAAACCCATCAAATAAGAATTTTGTTTACAGTTGTCTTTTAAGGCATAAAAGTCATGAAATAGGAGTTTCTTTTGAGTATATGGAACACTACGACAGTGAAACTTACATTTACAACTGATCTCTTCTTTTGGTTCTTTTTTTCTTTCAACCATAACATTTTTCTTGGTAACGTAAGGTTTTCCTTCACTTCTACGGATTTTTCTTTCATTACGCACTGACTGTTTTTTTGGCATTTTATTAGTAATAAATAGGTAATACTTTTAGTAAAATAAATATACGTGAAAATATACAGGTAATGTACGTATACCTATTCCGTCTGAACGACCAACATATACTGATAACTGAAATAATTATTTATATTATAGGACGGATCGCATAACAGCATGGGAAATAACATTAACATGATCAAAAATAGAAATAATATATTTAGTGGCACTTAGCACGTCATTTCACCACAAAATCCTGGCACATACCACACACGTTATCTAGCGGATGTTTTTACCTATAATATTATTAACCAAGGCACTTAGCCCGTTTCACATGTTATTGGGCTTGGCACTTAGAACATTTTTCTGAAGCTAATCCAAAAATCAACTTTTTGGCACTTAGCCCGTTATTGATTTCAAGTCCTCAATTATAGAATTTTAAAATACTTTTATTATTAATTTACTATTATAGTAATTTTGGTTAGTAGTCGAAATAATAAGTGTGCGGTGTTTGGATATAACAATTAAAAAAATTGTACGGTTTTAATCTATCAAATGTATGCGGTTTTTTCCTGTATTTTATTGAAAGTGTGGTGTTTTGGGAGTCAATGATAAGTTGTAGCCGCGGTATCAAGGCACCAAAACCAGAATAATCATGTTCTTTATCGAATTTAAATGTAGAATCGTATTGTGGGCCTAATGGCACATGAAACATTTTTTATTCGACGTATACAAACTTTGCACAACATTAAAGCGTTTAAAAAAAAATTAAAATTAAGGATGTTAATAGATATAATTATTTAATACTTTAACTTTTTCTCCGAAGGAAATCTATAATTATTTATCATTAATAATAAAACAAAAAAAACCCAATATTCACTTGGATTTTATACTGCATTAAACATTATGTTTTATTTGTTTTAAACAATGGACAAAACGTTTAAAACAAATGTTTTAAATTCATGCCTTAAACATGTTTAAAACAAATGTTTTAAATTCAAGTCTTAAACATGTTTAAAACAAATGTTTAAAATTCATGTCTTAAACATATTTAAAACAAGTTGCTTAAAACATTGTGTTACATTGATACATTATATTTAATATAAAATATAATAAAGAAGTTAAATAATTATACGTACTCCTTTTAGACTAATGAAATAAGATGACTAATCAACGTTAAATAATACCAGTACGCGTAAAAACATATGTACATCAATAGTCCATCCTAATTAGTACATTATATATCTTATTACATAAACAACTACTAATTTATTACACCATATTTATATGTACTGTAAATGCAGAAGTCGTCGTAGCGTCTCACTCTTAAAAGGACCATAGTAGAATTATGAGTTATCGAAGTCCCCATTCTACCATATTTTCACGTATTATTTTACTATACCCCTAATAGGCCAGTTTTAATTAATACTTTTCATTTACTGTTTGTCTTTTCATATTTTTATTCTTCTACAAGCCTGTGAGATGCCCCAAATAATAATCTCAACCTTAAATTTAAAATTTTAGAAATTACATAGTAAAATTTATTATTGACTATTGTGCCACTATTTCGTGGATGAGTGGACCTAACCACCTGGATTTTTAGTGACAAATCATTTTCACACTTATACACACGTAACCAAAACCAACCGTACCCTCCCCACGGCCCACAGTAACAGGCTAATAACATCAGTTGTCGAAACCTTAAATAAATAAAAATAAATATATAAAGGTGTCCCGTGAGGATATATCCATTAGAAAGAGACTAGCCGCACAGACAAAAACCGGTTTTTGCCGTTTTACCTTTAAACTAAAAAAATATTTAAAAATCATAAAATTAATGAAAATAAAAGTTTGAAAATCAAAATGTTCACAAAAATGAACTCTATAAAATGGCAATTTTCAATTGTTTCTAAAATAAAAAACTTTTTTAACTTTTTCACCAAAAAAATTAACTAAATCAAAAAAATAATATAAGTGTAGCCCTTTTCTCTGTAAGTCTAATAAAAAAAAACCTAATTTATCATATATTTAGTATCGGGAATTTTAAATCAATATTTTTGAAATGTTATAGGTATATATTATATTTAGGATAACATTTTAATTATTTCATATTAACCATATTGTGTTAATCCGTTACCACAATATAGGTACCTTCAAAATAGTTGAAAAAATACACCTTAATAAACTAATACGCTGTAGGTTAGTGGTTATTTAAATATGGTTATTAATGACTAGTGAAATTGTACTACCTAAAAAATATTATTGAACTTGGTGAATAACAAGTAAATTCTGAATACATGTTAATTTTTTTATAAGGACACAAGTTCGGTTATTAATTTTTAATACTTTAAAAAAAACCCGCCTTTTTTATAATAATAAATTACATAGCATGAATTTCTATATGCATAATACAATAAAGATACTGAACATTTATGGCCTTTAAAATGAATATTGTTGGATTTAAACTAAATTTACTGGAGTGAACAAGTGTTAAAATATTACCTATTATTACAGTTTATACAGAACTAATAAAATATAATTGAACCCATGCATTTAATCCAATTACTAGTTTTTATTAGGTATTATTTGTTACATAATATATAATTATATATACCTATATAATATATATTTTTATTGTTTATTGCAAAACTTTAAGTATACCGTTCATACCAGTATAATATGTACAATAATCAATACTGTTATATCTACGAGTTTGTTGTGACTTAATCGATATTTCCAAATGAATATCAATAAAATATTTCACAGAACTGCATTAATTTTTCATATTAATGCTCGCTTTTATAATAATAAAATTCAAAGCATATTCATATTTTATATTCATAGTTATTCAATTACCTACTTAATCGGATAGAATTGTTACACGCCACAATATTGAAATAACGATATCGTCTACTGTTAAGTGATTTGTGGAAATTTGTTTCTTGTAACTACAACTCTTATTATAGTATATATAACTATGTAAGCTATATTATTCTACAGCGTGTCATTTAACCGTGTCTTTAACCTCCGCGTTTGACATGACTCTATTAATATTTCCAATCGAATATCAATGAAATATTCCACGGAAAAGCATTAATATGCAAAATTAATGCTCGTTTTTATGGTATAATGTAAAGCCTAATCATATTTTTTATTGATAATTATCCGATTACCTAATCAGTAATCGGTTATATTTTTACACGTCTGAAATTCAATAACGATATCGGTTACTGTAAAGTGATTTGTGGAAATTCGTTTCTGGTAACTACAACTTCTGTAGTATATATTAAGCTGTATTTTTCTGTTGAGTGTCATTTACCTTCAACATTTTAGGTGTGAACGCGAAGCCGTGCAGTCTCTCAAGTCGTCATTCACGCCACTCCATCCGTCGATCAACGTATTTACTATAATATCAAGGCTTGGCAAGTTAACTATTTTTTTTAACTCGTTAAGATAGGTTAATATTGAAAAACGACTTCGTCTTTATATATCTTTGAATTTCCACAATTGTATTTTCTTATAATTTACATGTATATCGAAAAACACTGCAAAACAAAAACAAAACAGATGTATAGATGAATGTGATCTAATTAAAGTTGATTAGAATAAAATGTTTAGCCCTCAAAAATGTTACCGTTTTAGTTTTCGTAAATTTTTTCCGCACGCATTTATTTGTAAAATTTTCTTTTCTCTCATAATACTGCACAACAGAGAGCAGAAGTACAACTTTTATAATTAAAATAGCAGTTCGTATTTTTAAGTCTGAAGGGAGTGATGAATTTATTAATTTTACAATAATGCATGTTATTAAATTTTTATTTGTGTCTGTCACTACTTTTTGGACAGTGAGAATGATTTGATTTTCTTAAGTAGTATCTTTTCTGATAGAAACGTGAATCTAGTTAGTACTTTGAGGGGAGATACAATTTGCAATAGCTTTCAAAAGTGCCGGGAAAAAAAAAAAAAAAAATTAAGGAAACCCGGAAATTTTTACGCTAATTCTGTATTTGAAAAAATTGATTTTAGTTTTTGGCGTTTCTCTAAAACAAATGACCGTAGATACATACAATTTTAACTGGCTGTTTATATTAGCATTTTCTATACAAGATAACATTTTCAAAAAATTCAACTGTTTACTTTCCAATTTGTCTAATTTTTTTTTTCTATGAATGTCAATAAAATTTCATTTGTTGAGTAAAAAAGCTTGAAAATGTAATACAAGGCTCCTAATATATTGTCTTATGATATTTGAAAAATATTAAAAATCCATGGTCACAGTTTTTTTTTACAAGCGTTTAAAGCTCAAATCTTGACAAAATACCTAAAAATCACGAAAATGTGTAAATTATTTTGAGTTAGAAATTCCTAAATATTTTTCTTTTTTACATCAAAGATTTGAACATTTATTACAAGGTTCCTTATTAGAATATGTACCTTCTTAAAAAAAAAATGTCTATAATAAAGTCAAATTAAATTTTTATGAGCGTTTGAAGTTCAAATTTTTACAATATTGAATTTTCACACGATTTCTCTAGTAACGATTTTCTTATTTTATTGCAATTCAATAACAAACAACCGTAGGACACTTGATCACAATAATATGTTTATATTATCAAATGATAATATTTATAATTGAATTTCACTTATTATAGTATTATTAAAATAAGTAAAGAAATAACTAATATGCAAGTAGGTACTAGTAAATTGTAATTTCATATTTCCCAGGCTTTTAACAATTAATCGTGATTAGGGACTAGTAAATTAACTAGTGTGATTAAATATTTTAATACTTATTACTTATTAGTTATTACTATATATTTTATTGGTGGATGACGACCAGTCGTCGTAACTCGTATCAATTGGAAAAAAATCATAGATTTTTTATGTAAATTAAATATAGCTTGTATACCTACATTTAATTTAATTATAAACAAAACTTACAAAATATTTATCCTAAGTCAGTAAGTCCTAACATAGAAATAGCGTTAAAAATATTTTACACTATTCCAGTAACAGCTGCTATAGTTGTCAAAGAAGTTTCAGTAAACTTAGCATGGCAATTTTATTCATAGAACATGAATTTGCTAGAAAAATTTCATATAACGAAATTATTGATGAACTATCCAGCCTTAAAGCAAGAAAACAAAATTTTTAAAGTTTGAATTATATAGTTATAATAACTGATTATATAATGTCGTATTAATTATAAACATAAAAAAAAAATGTTAAAAAAATATCATTCCGTCAAATTTTTAATCGTTAAAAAGGCACTTAGGTTTGCCAAAGGCGCTAACGAGGCTCCTACGTCACCACAGACAGACACTCATAAAATATTACTGTGCATTTACGCTTACCTTTTATTTGTACTAATAACAACTTATGAAAAACCTTGTATTAAATTTTCAAGTTTTTTGATCAACCAAACGTTTCTTTTATCGACAATAATTGAAAAAAACTTGAAAATTTATCATAGCTATAAATAGATCAAAAAGAATCAACGTAATTTTAAAATGCTATAATGTTTAGGTTCTATGTCATGAAAAATAATTGAATCGTGATTATAGTTGTAGTTCGATAGAACTTTTTTATTCTGATAAGTTTACGTAAGTATGAAAAGGTTCTATCGTCATATTATTCAATGTTGGTTAGTATTAAAAGGTATTATCAATAATACATGTCGATGATACAATAAAAACAAAAATTACATTAATATCGTACAATATTTTTGTAAAAGTAGTTATAATATAATATAGACCAAATAATATAATCTTATTATTAAAATTATTAAAATTTCAATTGCCACCAATTTATATTTATAATTTTGTTTTAATGTTTTTTTAAGATGTGTCAACGATGATGTGATATGTGATATTACTTATTATAGTTATAGTATTAGCGGGGATATACATTATAATGTAGTCCCAATCCGTAATATAATTAAAATAGTAAAATTAGGTAGATACATTAAGCAATTTAATTATTTATTCGCTCAAATTTTTAATAACTGTTTTCGATTAAAAATTAAAATATTGTAAAAACAAATGTTACTATAAATATCGATGTTGCATGTTTCGGTAACTCTTATAAGAAATTGTAATGAGTAAAAATGTAAAGAATTACAAAAAAGGAAAATAGTTCTAAGTATATTCCTCGGTATATCCATTTAGTTGGAAGAATGAAAAGGTTCTATATACGTAACTCTTTTATTCTTATACACTTTTTTCCAGTTTTTTTGGGTTTTATAAAATATGTGGATGTCTAATATATAATATCAACAATGTATCTGACAATAATTGTATTTATTAATTTATTAAAATTATGGTTATATTCATAAGATAATCTTAAAAAAAGATATTGGGTATTAAAGTTAAGAATCGCTCCGCTGAACAATTGGATATTGTGACATAGAACCTTTTCATTCTCAGCCCGCGATATTAAACGTCGTTGTATTATGTAAAGGAAGAACTTCATACTATTAGATAATTTACTATACACATACAAATACGAAATATGTAATTCAGTACTTTCTAGATTCCTTGATCTCATTTGTATAATAGGACGAATCATGCACTATTGCTTACTTACTTGTTATACATTTCACACGCACACGCATACTTACGTACGTTTTTTCATATAATAATAGCTCAGAATAATAATATTGGTGATTGTTCCATTTCAGAAGCCCGTCAAACTTGGAACTGAATCTGACCATCGTCACCAGCAGAATGCTATCCTCGTTCCTGGCCCTAGCTTTGTCCGTGTTGTACTGGAACTACAGCTGCAATGCGAGTAAGGCGAAAAACTTATTGTAATGACATAATACCAAGCACAATCAGTATTCAGTAACAACGATAAAATAAGTGAAGGGTAGATACGTAGTAGTAGGTAGGACAGGTAGGTATCAGGTATAGTACCTAGATATAGTATAACACTCGATACGAATGTGAACCTTTATAAAGTTGTAGCCCGATTTTAATTTTTTTTGTCTGAGGGGAGGAAGAAGGGAATCTATATATTATATATCTAAAATCCAAGTATATCACTGACTCACTGATCGCTGTATCTCAAAAACTATTCAACGTACGAACTTGAAGTTTGGAATAGTGGTTCATCTAATACTTTCATCGTGCAATAAGAAAGAATTTGCCAAAATTCGCATTTAAATGAGGTGCTCAAACGGGGACATTGAAGTTCATATAGGAAATTTAATTTTTATTTATTAATAGTTCCCATTGGTTACAGTCAACAGTAGTAATTTGTGTTTATTTACTATCGGTTGCCATTGGTTATTTGCGCAGATCAGGTACAAGCTTGCATTAAATTGAATTATTGAACATTGCCTACCAAGGTGATTGGTGAAAGAGTTGCCTCTTGTCCGCGATCCAACGTAGTCGGATTGTCTACCAGGGTGGCTGAGTTTCACTTACTGCAGGCTGCTGCAAGTTATACCCAAAAGTAGTTGAGCGGTCATAATTTTTTTAAGATTTGCGATTTTTTACAGGTAATGAAAAACATGGGTTCTGCTATAAAAATATATTTATCATTAATACCGCTAGAAACATTTCAATATACGTTTTCATTAACCGTTTTTATATTTACTTGCTGATCATATTAAACGATAAAATTTGAATACAAAATTATACGTATCATCGTCCGAAAACAAAACAAACAACCAATCACGAGCAAAGCTGTGACGGGTTGGCTAGTTATTTTATAATATTCTGTAAATTAGATCAGTTCTTAATTGATTTTTAACGCGTTAAGTCAACTATCCAGCAGAAATGTATAATTATATAATTTACGTTGCAATGTTGCATACACATATAATATCATTAATTGTTATAATATTATGTTACATACAAATTAAGGTATAATGACAATTATTTAACTAGATTATACGATTATAATTTACACCCAGTTTTGTAATTTTTACAGAGAGCCTTCCGTCGATATCACCTGAAAAAAATGGTTTGGTTGCCAATTCATGGAGGCTGCTCCAGAATAGTGAATACAAAAAAGATAACCTTTTTTGTCTCTCAAAAGGTTGTGTGAAAGCTGGTAAGCATCATTTATTTTTGATATACCTCTTGATTAATTACTGATTTATAAAAATATAAATAATTGATAAATATATATATCTGTATGCTTTTATGATATCAAAACTGACTAATATTCTAGCGGCTTCCTTAATCAACAGCATGGATCGAACAGTAGATCCTTGTGATGATTTCTATCAGTTTGCATGTGGCAGTTATATAAAAAACACAATTCTCGACGATGACAAAGAGTCACGAAACGAATTTGTAGTACTCAACGAAGCAATTTTAAATTGGAAGAAAATTATCGTCGCCGAACCCATTCAACCTGATGAACTGAGACCGTTCAAAATGATGAAATTACTGTATAAATCGTGTATAGACCAAGGTGATCTTAGAAATTAAAATATTTAATATTATGAAGTCATATATTTGGGCCTATTTTTCGTGATATACCTATGTTCAAACTGTGAGAGTAAAAGTTTGAACTAACAACCAGATTTTCTGACCTGTATACCTCTATTATAGAATAAAATGTATAGCTAAAAATAGGATAATATACTATAAAATGGATTATCTCAATGGGATTGAATTAGTGATATATATTATGTATGATTATAATTTGATAAGTGCGTATAATATTATAATGATATATATATAAGTTAGCATCTAGATCAATATGGGTACGACAATCAAAATATGGGTTTACAATTATTTGTATTTATTTTAATTCAATTAATTTTAAAATATAAATTAGTATTGTTGTCACAATGTATGAGTATTTTAATTTTTAATTTTCTTATATCTTTCGTTGTCTAATGTAGCAGTAAAAATGATTTTCTTCTTCAGCATATTTTCTGTTAGGAAAAAGAATTCAAGTGACACATTGGGAGGTCAAAAGTAAAAAAGCGGGTAAGTGGATGTCGCTCTATTATAAAGTAGATTACAATTTGGTCTCTGTATAATGGAATGTATTACATTTGAATTCAATGATATCATATTATCATTGTATATGAAACGATTCTGAGCGGGGACGGTTCATAAATGTGGATATTTTATATTGTTATTATATTTTATACTCCTTCTGGTAGAAATTTTGTATACAGGATATAAAAAAAAAATAAATACCATTGTAAAACCACTAGATCCCTCAATCCGCTTAGAATCTAAAAAAAAAATTCAAAAGCTTCGGGAATAATCTAAAAAAATTTAAGGAAAAACTTGTATTTTTACGCTTAACCTGTTTTGACAAAAATGTTGGTTTTAATATTTTTGGTTCAACTCAAAAACTCATAACCATTTATAAATACTTTAAAATCTCACCAAATGTTTGTATAACAATTTCCCATTCATAATGAAAATATGTTCCTCATTACTTGTTAATGGTATAATTCAGAAATCAAATAGTTGTGCCCAAATCCACAACAATTTTTTACGATTGTTTTAAATTGGAATTTTGGTAATTTCGTCCAAATCGTCAAAATTTGCCAATTTTTTTTTTTATTAGTTAACCCGTGGCAACTTAGGCCATTGGTTGGTTTTTAAACGGGGGGGGGGGGAGGGAACAATAGGTGTAAACACGTGTGTGTAATTTTTTTGCAAATTTTCAAGTGGGCACCCGTAGGTATCTGCCATGCCGGGTGGGGGATGGCGGCACTTGTTCTCCAGACACCGTGACTTGCCCGAAGAAAAATGTAGCCTGTGAACCAAGATTTGAACCAGCGCCGGTGTGCGTCACAACCGACGCCTTAGTCTGCTCGGCCACTCCGCCCCTTATTTGCAAATTATATTGTAATTAAAATTAATTTTTCTTTTCTAAGCTAACTTAAGAGAAATCAATACATAATTTCTCATACGTGTTTTAATCTTTAACAAAAAATAATAAGTTTACTGCAATATCTAATACATTTTTATGAGTGTTTAAAGTTCAAAATATTATGACATTGGATAAATAACCAATTCCTCATCTAACAAAATCTTATTTTGTTGTAAATTGTAATTCAAAATACGAATAACCGTAGTTACTTGAGATTTTCATCAAATCTTTATTTTAATATATTATATACATGATTGAAATATATTTACTGGATTTCAGCTATTTATAAAAATGTTCAACTTTATATTTTTTTTAAATTTACGTAAATATCAATAAATATTGAAAATTAAATACAAGGTTTGAAAATAAAAACATCAAAAATTTAAAAAAATTTCAAATGATCATGTAATTAAAAGTTTATTAAATTTTAAATTTTAAAACCAGGTTTCTCAAGTAGTTCTTACTATAAACAGATTATTTAAAAAATATATAAATATATTAACACTGGTATTTTTTATAGATGTTTGAAGTTAACATTTTGACGAAATTAGATATTGAATTGAATTTTAGTTATTTTGTTGTAATTGTAATTAAAAAATATTATTAGTGGGTACTTGAAAATTGTAAAATGTATATGATTATATTTAATACATACAATGATATAAATAATATGCGATAATATCATAAAATATAGGTACTTAGTAATATAGGCTGACAGCAATCTTCCTTCAGAATTGTTTTTTTTTGTACAATGGTTGTTTATCATTATATTCAAATTAAATTCATCCATTATACAGTGACTCTTATACAAGACACCATTTAACCAAATTTTTTTTGCATTTTTTTAACAAACACATTATAACATAAGATTATAATATGTAGATATAGTTACCTATTAACATGTATATTTTTTTTTAAGGTGCCAATGTAATTTTTAACACAGAAATAGGCCTTACAGGAACAACGATCCTTTTCTGTTAAATCAACCAAATTTGATACATTTTTTTACTAGAAGTAATATTTTACAGGCCACATCAAACACAGTTTTTAAATATTTCAAACCCAAACTTTATAACATGTCTTCAAAAATAATACAATTTACAGTTTATTTATAAAATATATTATTATAAAATAATGGTGTATATACCATTATTTGATATAAAATAAAAAATCGGAGTTCGATGAGGCCTGTAGGTAGTCTTATTCTTTCAGATAAAATAATAGTTATCAAAATCCCACAATTATACATGGCCTGAGAATTATTCTCGTTAGTTGATTTTTTTCGATAAACCCTATCAACCCACCTCCCCCCTCTCTAAATAGGTATTGGGTAGAAAATTTGTGGAAAAGTATTATAATTCAGGTGGCAACTAAAATATAAACTTTTATTTTCAAATTTTAGAGAATTGCGGAAAATTTTAAAAACTGGCACCGGGCCTCTGAATTTGTAATCTTTTAGTATTTACATATCCGATGATCGTTTTTACTCAATATGTATTAAATAATAATATGTCGTTTGTATATCACTCAAATCAGTTTTGTCACAAAAAATATCAATCACACAATTTAACCTAGATCATGATTTCAGCACATAATTCAGAAACACCGATAATATCAAATAACCGCCATAAACTTTATGTTAACAGAACACATCGAAAAAATAGGCTTGGAGCCGATCAAGGAAATGCTGAAAAGCCTCGGTGGATGGCCAGTGCTGGAAGCTGAGAAATGGAACGAATCGAAATTCACGTGGACGGACAGTATGCACAAATTAATAGTGCCGGAAAATATAGGGAGCGTGGACTACTTCATCAAAATACGTGTTATAATAAATCAGGAAAATAACACGATCCCTATTTTATATGTGAGCTATCCTACATTAATAAAATATTATTCTATTCAACATAAAAAAAAACCAATTACCTATTGTCATGTTATGTGCAGAGTCCTGATTTATAAACATATCCGTATTCACATTATGCATAATGTTGGTTTGAAATAGGAGCGATTCAAATCACACTGATTTCATAGACTAAATTATATTTGGAATATCAATATATATTTGAACGGTTAAGTCATATTTTGTTATAAGAGAGTATATAGTTTCCATATTTTATACACTCTATCAAGGCTGGGCAAGTTAAAAATTTTTTTTAACTCGTTAAGTTAAGTTATTTTAAAACAATTAACTTAAACTAAGTTAAAAGTTACTTGTATTTTTTTTCGTTAACTCGTTAGGTAAAAGTTAACTTGAAGTTAACACGTTAATCTTGAAAAAAGTAACTTATTAAGTTAAAAGTTAATTTAAAAAAAAAAGTAATGAGTTAGCCAACTTAATTAAAATTAACTTAACGTTTTAACTTAATTTTAACTTTTAACTCATTAATGCCCAGCACTCTATTAAGTCTTAATAAAAAATATATCAACTATATCCTCTTCGTAATATAAACAAGAATTAATGTGTTTATGTGTCGATCAAAAATTTATTTGAAAATAGTAAAATAGTAAAAATAGTTAGGTATGTATTAAAGGTACATTGTTCACAATAATATAATATATTTTTATTTTTTTTTTTTATTTAAGCTATCAATATAAAATTATTACAGCTTAACAATTACAACTAAAAGACAATAATCAATGATTAAACAAAAAAAGCAAAAACACAAAAAGGGAAAAAAAAAAAAATAATATAATATATAATCTATATTATCTGTCGATATAAATGTGAAATTAAAAGTCTCTACAGACTAAACTCTAGAACTACTTATCAGAGCTTCTTGATTTTTTTTTTTTAAACGAAAGAGTATATTACATATGAAATAAAATTTAAGGAAAATCTACCGGAAATGTCCAGATGTCTGTCCAGAAAAAAATAAACTAAATAATAAATAATGTAGTTAATTGTTGCACATTAAAATAATAATAGTGTATTATATTATATTGGTTGCTATTGGTTAATCGGGCATGTTGTTGATTTGTATTATTATTTTTTGTCAATATATATAATATATATATAAATTAATGTTTGTAGGTAGATTAGACCTCTGGGAAGAAGATGGGCTAAATTAAAAGGGTTAAATTTGCTTGAGGAGCACAAAACACAAAAAAGGTGGGCAAGTGGATGTCGCTCTGTTATACAGTAGGTTACAAGTGGGTCACTGTAATGGATGGTGTTAAATTTGAACTAATTTGAACTAAATTTGATATAATATCGTTGTATAAGAAAAATGATTCTGAGCGAAAACGGTCAATTAACCTATGATATTACTTTTTTTTTTTTTATAAGGGTAAAAAAACTTATGAGAATTCTTGTATTACATTTTTAAAATTTTAGATTCAAAAAGAAATTTTTTTATGAGTTTCTAACTCAAAACAATTTGCAAATTTTCGTCATTTTTACGTATTTTGTCAATATTTAAAATTTAAATGCTTATAAAAAAAAATTGTAACTATGGATTTCTAATTTTTTTCATCTGCCTTTGGAAGAATATACTAGGAGTCTTCTATTAAATTTTAAAGCTTTTTTAACCTACAAATAAAATTTTATTGATACTTATAGAAAAAAAAAAAAAATAAATGTCCGTAAACAGCTCAAAATAAGTCAAAATATTTGGAAATTGTTATGGTGTATAGACAATGCTAATATAAACGTTTAGTCAAAATTTCATGTACCAACAGCAATTTGTTTAAAAGTTGCACCAAAAACCATAATCGATTTTCTCAAAAACAGATTTTGCGTAAATATTCCCGTTTTTTCGGTAATTTTTCTATTGTTTTTCATTGCGCTTTTGAAAACTACTGAGAAATTTTTACTTTTAATTCCCCAAAGTACCAACTAAATTCACTTTCCTATCAGAAAAGATACTGTTGAAGAAAATTTTAGTATTTTTACTGTCCTGAAATAAAAAAAAAAATTAAAAAAACACACATCATTGTAAAATCAATATATTAATTGTTCCACTCAGAATCTAAAATAATTTTTAGATCTTAAGCGAAGCGAGAAAGCTAGTGATTTTACAATGGTGTTTATTTTTTTATTTTTTTTTTACTTGTATGCAAAATGAGTGCTTCGATTTAAATATATAGTATCTTATTTTTTAGCAAATTGGATCAAGATGGTACTTTAGAGAGGACTTTTTTGATTTCTCAATCATTATTTAATGACACGGGTAAAACCACGGATAAATTACAAAAAAAAATGCTAAAAATGGGATTTTAATTTTTAACGCTTTGTTTATCACCATAGAAAAGAATAAAAATTATAATATTATAATATCAATTCCAACTTACATGCTATAATAAATAACAACAATGTAAAATTTCCAGACTAACAAACTGTCTCCGCTCCGAATTGTTTTTCTTATACAATGATACTATATCATTGAATTCAAGTTTAATACAATCCATTACAATAAATTGACCCACTTGAAACCTTCTATACATCAGAGCGACATCCACTTACCTGTTATTTTTTTAATTTAAAAGAATGTTCAATTCTAAGAATAATGGTTTTACGTTTCTACTCAAATTATTCAATAAATTATTAGAAATTATAAAAGGCGCGTTAATTCTTAATAAATCTTAATGTAATCATTTTTTTTTACATCGGATTTTCACCAAATCATTTCATATAGCCATAGTATAACAATAGTATAACATTTAAAAAAAATGTAATGACATTTTTTTTGTATTGTGTGCTCCTTTAAGTTCTGAACACCATCACACTGAATATCAAATAACGAATTGAACAAAGTTTGAATCAAATAGAATTGGAATTTTTAACGGGCAACGATGTGCACGGGGTCAGCTAGTTTAATATAAATCATTTTAAAATTATAAAAAATATATATTAAAAATGTAAATTTTGATGACATTTAAACATTATTTTTTAAATAATTCTAATAGTTCTAATTTTATATATTTTTAAAAGTAGCTATAAATTGTAATAGCAACTTATGTTGAACTTTGTATTACACTTTTAACCATTTTTAATGTTCAATGTTTGACTGCACAAATTTACCTATACAACCGTATGGCGATTGTAGAATCTCTCGATTTTAATGAACTGTAAGCTCTCATAAGTCTCAAAAGGTAAATTTCACAGGTGCATCATGCTTTTGCGAAAATTACCTTTATACCAGATTAATAAAAATAAAGTGCTTGTGTGAGTTCCTCATACTGTATTTGAGCGAGTATGATACAAAATAAAATAAAGCTATCTAGTGAGTAAATTTCTAGAGAAGTCACTGTAATAGATATGTTAAATTTGAATTCAATGATGTAAAATCATCGTATACAACTATACAAAAAACGATTTTGAGTGACAAAGGTTAACCTATAATAATATTTCAAGTATAATTTATGATATTGTTGTGATTAAAATATTTTTTTCGCTATTAAGCATTAGTAAGGTTAAATTCAGTTTTGCAGAAATAATTGTGTTTCAAATGTCATAATTGTGTGTATAAAATAAAATAATATATTTTAAGACTTTCAAGTACACAGGAATAGTATTTTTAAATTACAACAAAACGACTAAAATCGTTACCTGTTATTTGTTTTAACATCTAATTTTGTTCAAATTTTAACTAAATATGTTTTTAAAAAAATGTGTTTTTATATTGTTTTAAATTTTTTGTAAAACAGTAAAGTTTCTATTCTAGTTTTTTAGATTTTTCGGTGAAGGTACTTATGAGGAACCATGTTTTAAATTTTCAATCTTTAGCTATACAAATTCAATATTTTACAAATTTTTAATTACAATATAATTTTCAAAATTCCACTTTGATAAACTTATGATGAATCTTGTATACATTTTCAAACCTTTCATATAAACAATTTTTTATAAATTTCTAACTCAAAATAATTAGACAATGTTCGTGAATTATTGACGATAACAATGTTTTGACCCAGCGAAAATTGTTTATCAACATTAGTTAGAGGGTGTTTATAGATAATGTATTCAACCACTATATATAGCTGAAAGGTAGCTTCCTTTTTCACTCATTATAAAGATATTAACTCACAAAAAAGGAATATGCATAGGGTTGCCATTTAGTTAGGTATTATATTACTTACATGATTTGTGGAAATATTGCACATAATAATATTAACTTATTTTGGTGGCCATTGGTTACAGATTACCTATAGTTACACATATTATATGATAAAATATTTATCATTATATTTCTTTCATTCATTGAATGCCAGAGACAAAAAAAAATATCATTGCAAAATCAATACATAATAATATCACATTACTCAGAATCTAAAAAGTGAAGATGTCTATTATAGTTGTTCTATATAATTTTTTTTATATATTGTACATTTCTTTATAACCATATTATGATAATACATTATTGAATATATCGTATAGTAACAATCACAGACCACAGTCTTAGTACGGACAATTTAAAATGTAGCAAATAGCAATACAATTTAAAACAACTCTGTAGAGCGTACTTATATTATTTCCCTTTAATTAAACATAAATGTTAACTCAGTAGAGTTTACCATATTATGGAGATTTTATTATCGGTATTGGTTACCATATAATCAGGAGAGTTTACTATTGTCCATATCAATAATGCGTTTAACGAGTGTTGTTGTGTCCGATCGACATTTCAGCTAGACAAAGCGTCCTTGGGACTGAAATCGGAGTACCTGGTCAAGGGCAAAGACCACGAACTCGTGGACAAATACTACAGGTACATAGTGGACATTGCAGTACTATTCGGCGCTGACCGGCAAAGGGCCACCAAGGAGCTAAGTGAGTCGTTGGACTTTGAGATAGAATTGGCCAAGATAGAAGAGCAATGGAACTCCTCCAATATTGAATATAAAATTATTCAAGTAAATATCCTTCAACTACAAGAAAATATAACGAGTATACCATGGAAAGAGTTCCTCAACAAACTGTTGAACAAGATCATACGGCGGGACGACATTATATATGTGTCTTCGATTAAATTCTTGAATGACTTGGAAACCCTTCTCAAAAAAACGCCCAAAAGGTAAATATTATATGGATAAATAACGCAAGGCATAAGGTCGTATTATTGTTGTTATTGATGTATATTCAGGTATAATATTTAGTAATTCAGAGGAAGTTATTTAATATACCTCTAAATGATTACTCGGATAAATGTGATCACTGATCACTAGTTATCAATCGTTATATTTTTTGAACTCTTTGAAATTATTAAATAAATGCAAACTAATATTAAATTGAAAAACGAATCCGTCTGGATTTTTCCGAAATATTGACATACTTAATTTGGTTTTAAAATAAAAACAGGAATAGCCGATGATCTGCGTCAATATGATAGAAATTTATTTTTCAATATATAATTTTCATAATTACGTATTGAATAATTTGATATAATTTGTTCAACATATATACAATATAGAAATTATAATATAATTTAAAAAACACCTGTGTACATACTTAATTTGATTCTTTTATCAGGGTCCAATCGAATTACTTGATTCAGAGATCTGTTATTGATTCCTTAAGTTATTTGACGGAAGAACTGAGAAACAGACAGTACAAGTACAAGAAAGAGCTAGATCTCAATTCTAAAGTATATCCCCGATCGGATTATTGCACGTCTATCAGTACTAAGTTGTTTAATTTAGCCATTGGGTCGTTATACGTTAGACGGTTTTTCAATGAAAACGCTAAACAGAATGCTTTAGAAATGGTGAATGGTATCAAGGAGGAACTGTATAAAACATTATCGTCAAATGAATGGATGGACGATAGAACAAGGTAAAAATTGACTTTTAGTTGATATGGCACTAAGTAAAAGTAGATACGGCTCCGTAGACAGTAAAACACATTATGACTTTATTATTTTTGTTATTTCATTTAGGGAAAAAGCGATGGACAAAGCAAAGGCAATGACACATACCATTGCATACCCTGATGAGCTATTGGATGACAGCAAGTTAAATGCGTATTATGAAAATGTAACTAATTCCTAAGGTCCAGACTATAGTGTATTGGAGATTAGAATATAATATACATGATAAAAACATTTAAAAAATGGTTTTTGTTATGATTAATGAGTAGTTACTACTTAATTTACTAACCATACATTTTTTTCTTAGTTGGAAGTCAACGACCAAGACTATTATACATCAGTATTGAATTGGACTAAATTTAGCACTGACTATGAGTTTTCAAAATTGAAATCTTTGAATGAATCAGATTGGGTTTACCCCAGTAGTACCGTAACAGAAGTAAATGCGTTCTATCAACCTGATAAAAACAACATCAGTGAGTAATGTTGGAATAATATATACTATTTATATAAATAGTAATATTTATTAATTTATACTATACGTATACCTAGTCGTTAATTATAGAGTGGCCAATCGTGTGAGTAATTGGTGAAAATAAAAATTAATCTTTTAAATAAAATTCAGAAACCAAAAACCATTTAAATTTTAAATAATAGTCAACAATATTTAGAAGTAATCAAGAAGTTATTTTCCTGACCCTTCCACAAAATTTTGGATGAAGTATTGAGAACAGAGTAAATTTAAAATATAAATAAGAACGCACAGAATATCTCCCTCTAAACTCAATACATAATGTATTCGAAATTAAAATAAATTGTTAGTATTATTAAATGCTCATTTTTTTACAAACATGTTGAGTTCTAGATACTTCATGGAAAACATTTAAAAAATGTTTTTTGCAGTCATAATTTATAAATTATAACACTTTACCTATATAATATAAGTACTTAAAGTTAGGCATTATTACAACCATATTTATTATACTATAAAATATTTTAATTTTCCAGTACTTCCCGCTGGTATCTTGCAAGGTGCGTTCTTCTCTAACGATCGTCCTCAATACATGATTTACGGTGGAATTGGAACTACAATTGGTCACGAGATCACTCATGGTTTTGATAACAAAGGTAAACAGTTTGATAAGCATGGCAACTTAGCGAACTGGTGGACGGAGGAGACGAATAAACGCTTTTTGGAAAAGCAAAAGTGTTTCATCGATCAATATGGAAATTATACTGTTCATGAAATCGGTCTCAAGGTATGTGTGATAAAATAAATTTCATAAGACTACGTTTTTGAATGGTTTAATTTTGAAGTTGACTTAACATTTGTTGAAAATTTAATAATTCCAGAATATAATGATTAAAAAAAATGTATTCAATTATTTTGCTTATCTACATTTTTTGCACAATACTCATACCCCGCCACTTCTCAACCCGATATTTTAGATTCTGAGCGGAGCGATGAATGTATTGATTTTACAATGATGGGTGTTTTTAAATTTTTTTTAAATTGTTGTTGATGCCAAGGTTTGGGGCAGTAAAACTGCTTCGATGTCCTATAAAAGTATCTTGTTCGATGGGAAAGTGAATCTAGTTGTTGCATTCGGGAGGTCAAAATTTTAAAATTGATCCTACTATATTGTTATTTGTTACAATGACAATTGAAAAATATTTAAAATCCTTAGTCACAGTTTTTTTTTTTATAACATTTGAAATTCAAATCTTGACATAATACGTAAAAATCACGAAAATTAGCAAATTATTTTGAGTTAAGAATTCATAAATTTTTTCTTTTTAAATCTAAGATTTGAAAATGTAATACAAGATTATTCATAAGTTTGTCTACCTTTATCAAAAAAAAATGTCTAAAGAAATTCAAATTAAATTGTTATGAGCGTTTGAAATTAAATTTTTACAACATTGAATATTCACTCGATTTCTCATGTGCGATTTTCTTATTTTATTGTAATTCAAAAATGAATAATTGTAAATACATGACAATTTTCCTGAATGTTTATATTTTTATTTTCTATACACAATAACATTTTGAAAATATTTTGACTCTTTTAAAGCTATTTACCGACATTGTCAGTTTTCATATTTTTAGTTTTTTTTTCTAGAAATATAAATAAAATTATTTGTTGGGTAAAAAAGCGTGCAAATTTAATAAAAGGCTCCTGATATATTATTACAATAGCAGTTACAAATATTAAAAATACATAGCACAATTTTTTTTATAAGCATTTAAAGTTAGAATCTTGACAAAATTTAATAATTATTTTGTACAGTTAAAAATTTATAAAATGTTCTAGCTAACTTTTTTAGCTAAGGACTGAGAATGTATAACAAGGTTCCACGTAAATAGGTTACAATATATAAATTACTTTATTCACAATAACATCATCAAATATACTTAGTAATATCATAGGCTGACTGATCATCTTCGCTCAGAATATTGAATTCAAATTTAACACCATCAATTACACTATTAAAGTGACCCAATTTTAACCTACTGTACAGCAGAGCGACACCCACACGCCCTCATTTTTTTATTGATACCGTTCCATTTAAGGACTATGGCTTAACCTAACTATTAATTTTCCGCAGATGGACGGCAATATAACGTTGGGCGATAATATGTCAGACAATGGCGGCTTGAAGCTGGCGTACGACGCGTACAGAGTGTGGGCTAAAGGACACGGTGTCGAACCACGGCTGCCCGGGCTCCAGGAGTACACACCACAGCAGATGTTCTGGTTGAGCTATGCCAATGTGTGGTGCTCTAAGGATACGCTTAAAAGTCTGAAGTATAGGATGACAGACGTCCATTCGCTTAACCGTTTCCGAATCATCGGCTCGTTTTCCAACAAAAAATTCTTCAGCGACGATTTCCGGTGTCCGCTGGGCTCCAATATGAACCCGGTCAAGAAGTGCCACGTGTGGTGAGACCACACTCTCAGACTATCATGCATATATTATTATTACTATTACTATTGTTATAATAATTATGATTATTACTTTTTTTATAACATATTATATGTTTAATAACGCATGTTTTCTTAAATATATATTAAAGATTTATTTTATCATAAACATAATATACCTACATAAATATGTTTCTTCTATAGTATAAATGTCTAAAGTCAAAAATTACTAGTTTTTAGGAAGATTAAACAAAACATTTAAAAATCTGGGTGTATTTTGTTGGGTACGTGTTGATCGCGGTAAATATATGAATCATCATATTATGCCGAATATTCGATAGCTTTAGTATTTTTTTTTTGAAACCTGAGAGATTTTGATCTTTCTGCAATTTCATATTTTAGAAATCGACGGATGGACGTGAGTGTGCATAAACTGTGCTTAAATTATATATTTATTTAGTCCCATTTTTTATAACCTCGGCATTCTCAATCGGCAAACGTTCGATATCCGTGATATACTATATAATAGGTATATGAAACTAATATACATAATATAAGTATATTAAACATTATACATAACATCGTAAATGTCATTTTGAATACGTTAACATTCTGTTTTATTTTACTTTGTTATTTATTACATTAAACGATTATCTTGGAAACTTACGTTATTGTCCGGTAATTTACGAAAATAACCAAGTGACTTGATTGCTATTGTAAATAATCGGTTATTGAAGTAAATGTTCAATTTTCGTCATTGACCGTTACATATATTTTTTTATAATTATTGTACCCATAAATACGTGAAAAATATGACCTATGAAGAACCTACAATTATTGCATTGGTTCTAGCAAACTTAGTCTGGGAGTGGGATGGTACTTTATGACTAGGGCTCGGAAGTTGTTGCATTTGCATGATTTTTTTGAACCATTAGATTCATTGCTAAGTAAGCTAGAAATTCATTCCAAGACACTACGAAAAACATATCAAAAGTTTTTAGTGCATATTTTTGCATATTTAGTGATTTTTAGATTTTAGAGCATATTTCTTAATTTTACAATTTTTTAAAGCATATTTTAAAATTTATGGAGATTCAATATGAAAATTTGTAAATAAAAAATAAATACATTCATATTCAGAGACCTTATTAGATATTCTTGTACCGTATTTTTCAAATTTCCATTTGACATTAAAAACTATGTTTTTCCCCTATTGGTTTATATGATATAATATTAATTTATATAAATATATATATAAATTACAACTACAGCTATAGCTTTATCTAAAATAAAATATTATACAAATCAAAAATAGAAACAGCTGCTATCGAAATACGACGATTTTCTGTAAATACTTTTATAGGAAAATAACTCAATGATTATTGACTATTATTAATGGGCAATGGCATTTATAGACCTACCGCTTAGATATTTTTGTCAGTTCCGGTTTACACGCCCGTGTTATCTGTCGTTCTTGTTTCAATTACCTACTTATATTATTTTTATTTCATAATGCCGAAAACCAAACAATCTGCAAAAAATCGTTTGAATAGTTTTGTTTTGGAATATGGTACGGATATATTCAAAACCGACGGAAGTATTTTATTCTGTAAGTTATGTGAAGTGAAGGTTAACAGTGATCGAAAATTTGTAGTGACTCAACTCGTTAACACTGAGAAACATAAACGAGCGATTATTAGGAAAAACGAAAAAAACACAAATTCTGAAATTCAACAGCTAGTAACTAATACTCCGAAAAAGTGTCTTTTTTCTCACGATTTGTCTAAAGCATTATTGTCAGCAAACATACCACTTTACAAAATAAGTAATCCTCAGTTAAAATCATTTTTAGAAAAGTATACATCAAGAAAAATTCCTAGTGACTCGACACTACGCAAAACTTATGTCAACGACATATACGAAGAAAATTTAAAAAATATAAGAGAACAAATTAAAGGAAATAAAATATGGGTGTCGATCGACGAAACAACAGATTCTGAAGGTAGATATGTAGCTAACGTTATAATAGGAACTTTAAATTCTGACGCACCGGGAAAAACTTATTTGCTAACAATCAAAGTTCTGGAAAAAGCGAATAATTCGACGATAGTTAAACTTTTTGATCATTCAATGTTCGTCCTCTGGCCAAACGGAATTCGTCACGATGACGTCCTATTGTTTGTGACCGATGCCGCACCATACATGGTGAAAGCTGGGTGAACACTTCAATCACTGTACTCTAAAATGATACACTTAACATGTCTCGCACAATGATCACTTAACATGTCTCGTAGGTATCCATAGAGTAGCCGAAAGTATATGGGAAAAGTTTAAGAAAGTTGATAAACTTATTTCCAGGGTTAAACAGGTGTTCTTAAAGGCGCCTTCACGTGTTTTAGTGTTTAAAAGTGAAGCACCAGCCATACCACTTCCACCAGAGCCAATATTAACTAGATGGGGTACATGGATAATGGCAGCTTCCTATTACTGCAAATATTTGTAATGATATGCTCACACACCATTATTATAAATTAACTAAAATCTTATTGAGTAATAAATAACGGCCAGACTATCGCTTGTAGAAATCGGACATAAAATAAAAATCACGAACTATTATATAATTATTGTACAAAAGTTACAGAATAATAATAATAAATACAAATGAACCTACCTTAAGTTACTTACCTAAATTAAACCTAATTTAAGTCAACATAAGTACAAAAATAAATGTTAAAACAAATGAATGTAAAAAAAAAAAAAAAAAAAAATGTAAAATAATTAACCTAATTTAAGTTAGAATAAGATTTAAAAAAATGTTAAAGCAAGTTGATACAAAGAATGTAAAATAAATTTCTAACCTAGTTTAAGTCAATATAAGCACAAAAATAAATGTTAAAGCAAATGTATGCAAAAAAAAAAAATGTGAAATAATTAACCTAATTTAAGTTAGAATAAGCTATATAAAAAATGTAAAGCAAGTAAATACAAAGCAAGTAAAAGCAAGTAAATACAAAGAATGTGTATTTTTTTTTATTTTTTTTCTCTCATCTAACCTAACTTAAGTCAGCATGAAATCAAATGTAAGAAAACATATAAATAAATAAAAAAGAAAAGAATGTAAAATACTTAACATAATTTAAGTTAGTATAAGCTATAAAATTAATTTAAAGCAGTGAATAATAATAAAAAAAAAAAAATGTAAAAAAAACATTGTAAGCGAATTAATTATGTAAAAGAAAATTAATATCTAGAAAAATATAGAATAAGAAACAAAATATGTAAAAAGAAATTCATATGTCAACATGACGATACATTGTACACAAATATTACATTTAAAAAAAAAATTGTATAGCTATCATTACAACACCAGATAGGAAACTTAAAATATAAGATATATAAAATCATTAACAAAATAAAAAACACAACAATGGAATGCGGGTAGTATGAACTTTCAGTTTCAGTTCTATCTTCCTAGTTTTCCTATGTAATATGTAAACTTTAATCTTAATCACATTGCCCCTTTTAGATTGTACGATAAAAATTTTTATATTTATATATTTATAAATGTCCAGTTTAAATTGTGTTCAAATTTTCAACTTTCAACTTTCGAACTTTCATACTTTCAAACTTTCAATTTTTTTTATTTAAATTTTTCTCTCCTCTATTTCAATGTTTGTAGTGTTCTCACTCTCGCCCACGAGCGGTGTTGTGAGGGCACAACACAAAAAAGTGCAGGGTGGATGTAATGATATGCTCACACACCATTATTATAAATTAACTAAAATCTTATTGAGTAATAAATAACGGCCAGACTGTCGCTTGTAGAAATCGGACATCCCTAATAAAACCATTGACACCGACAAAAAGGTCTTTGCCGCCGAAGAGAAATCTAGTTCGAGGAAATACAAAAGCCTTTGATAAAAACCGCCTAATTCTCTCTGGTCGGCATATCCGTGTCGTTCCCTTAAAATCAGTGCATGAGCACCTATTGCCAGAGTAACAACCTCTCAAGTACCAGAAATCGATTTCGACGAGCGATAACTGGACTCCTTATGCGAGCAATAATCAGTGCGTTCTTTAATTCAATTTTGTGTATTTGAAGTTTTACCTTATTTCATTTAAAAAACTAAAACTCCTACAATATCATACAGAAACAACTGCGAATCAGGTAAGGCATTTGATATAATATTTTATATTGATTGCAGTTATAAAATTATACATGCTTTTTACATAAAATTATATTGTACGGTGTATTTGATATAATTCTCGAATACACGATCTCGAGAGCCCTCCGAACACCTGGAAGAAGGTAATAGCTTATATTTAATATCCTAACATCAGATTTTAATATAAGTATCGACAGGAGTCGTACTTATACTATATATTTCTTTTCTAATTTTTAAGTTATTACATATTACAAGGATATACGTAGAATATTACTAAGTCTAAATTCTGAAGATGCAATTTCTGTTAAAGAAGCTCAACAGTTAATTCAAGATCCCGATATGGAAGCTAATTTAGTATGCATACATTAAAATTTTGGATTTATACCGGAATATATTACAAAACTTGAAAAACAATATATTTCACTATCCGAAGCATTATCTGCATTAAATATGTCCAAAATAAATTAAACGACTGTGAGGGTGAAATCGGTGTTGTGGTATTTCAAAAATTCAATAATGTATTGAGAAAAATTGTGGATTTAAAACGATACTTAATATTTCAAAAATATTAAGTGGACAAGAAAGTTCAATGGAAGGTCTTCCTGATGATTTGACCGGTGACGATATTACTTATTTCAAATATGCACCAATTACGTCAACTGATGTTGAACGTAGTTTTTCAAGGTACAAGACTTTGCTCGTGGATAATGAATCGACGATCTTTCAATTTTAAAAACATAAAAAAAAATTTAGTGGTCCAATGTAACACTTTTGAAGGTAAGAACAAAATTATATCCTATTAAAATACTTTTTTATTAAGCAGGTACATGGTGGTTTTTCTAATTTAGTAATTTGTGCTTATGTATTTCAGGTATATAAATATAATTCAATAGAAGTGCATTTTTTTATTCAAGGAACATTTTTAGTTTTTAAAGCGATTTTTTATTATTTTTTTGTTTAAATAATGATTAAAAAATATAAATAAAAATAACTTTTATTACTTTGCTTTTTTTTTATTTAAAAATTTAAAAAAATATTTGTGCAAATGAAAATGTTGTGTAAAATAAATAAATATAAGTGCATATTTTTAGAGCATATTTGTACTTTTTTAAGCGCATAAGTGCATGCATATTTAGTACTTTTTAAGTGCAATAAGTTCTGAGCCCTATTTATGACTCTTGCTCCTTTATTTTTGTACACTCAAGCTTCCACTGATGTAGACTGTCGGCTGACTCAACTATACTTAAGGTTACGAAGTCGGTAGTAGGAAAATAATCCCGTTAAAAAATTCTCTATTTTTCTCAAGTCTTATAATTCAATTATATCTCAAAATTTATCTTACATAAATAGTAGTCATATAAACCACTAAATGCTAAAAAACATAATTTCAAATACGTATCTCTAATATTGTTGAACTGCAATTTTTACAACTTTTGAGGAACCTTGTATTATTGCTATTTATTGACAAAAATTTAAAAAACTTGAAATCTTCACATGTCTATAAATAATTTAAAAGAATTCAAAATGTTATAAAAATGCAAGATGTATGAAAAATGATAAAATAAATATTTGGTTAAAATGTCAAGGGTCTACGGTTATTTGTTTTTGAATTACAACAAAACAAAAAAATCGTTCTATGAGAAATCATTAATTTATGGGTGAATATCCGATGTCCTAAAAATTTGAAATTGAAACATTCACAAAAACATACAAGGAACCTAACACGTGTTGAATATGTTAAATACATGAATCATTGTACCGGCCACCTTCACAAACGATAATATTTTCTTTTAATACTCACGAGAACGTGATCTTTCTGCGATTTAATATTTTAGAAATCGATGACGGCCGCACGTGTACAGTTATTAAGATGTTTCGAAATTGGCCAAACGTGTGTGTGCATAAACGGTTTTACATTAGGTATACATATTTGTTTTAATCATATCCATAACCAGGGGTTTTGAAAGGTATGCTAATAACTAGGAAGGCCAAAAAAAATATTCATCGGGTCAATATATATATAATTAGGTGCCTATTTGTAATATAGAGTTGTTCTAAAAAAAAAAGTTCACGCTCGAAAATTAGAATCTTCATATTTTCCATGCAATATTCTAATAAGATTATGAACATTGTGTATGGTATGCCAAATATTACTAAGTTAGTATTTAAATTATTTTTATAATAATATTAAATTTATAATCGCATAAGTCATTTTTAAAACTGCGATGGAGACACGGAGTGATTATTCACTGTATAAAATAGATTGAAAATTGAAAACAAAGTTCCTAACAAAGTCATAACTTATAAATTGTTCATCTATAACAATTTGTGAATCATTTTGTTGTAAAAAATGTATAAAATGTTCAATTATTATAGCTAATAGTTGAATATTTAATACAAAGTTTCCATAAATAAATCATACCTAATGTAAACAAAAAATAACGGTTTTAGTTATTCTGTTATAATTTTAAAATATCACTTTTGGTCTTTGAAGCTTTTAAAGTATGCAATTATAATATTTTATATAATATTATATTATTAATTATGTTTCTTCACTACCAGTAACTAATAAACTGTACTCCCTTAAATACACAGTGGCATAATCATCATTATTGGCAACAGTAAAATAATAATCTTTTAATTACATGATACAAACCATACAGAACATGAACAACCGACGGCTGACTAACAAACTAATTATTAAATACTCAATAAAGAAACATTAGAGTATTTTTATAAGTTGTTCTGGTTGCAGTTATTGCTTATCGTGTTGCTTGTGTGTGTGTGTGTGTTTACAATGCAGAATCAGCGTTTTAACATTAAAATTTTGAATTCATTAACGACTTTAACAATTGCTTTTGTGTTGATAAACTACCATTTAAAAACAAACAAATTTAAATCGCATACAATTTTACAACTTAAATGTATATTCTGTATTGCTTGTTACACTGTTTAAACTAATGCAATGTTACTTATAGGGCTTGAAACCGATATTGAATACCAATTTTGAATACCGGTTAAAACCATTAAAAACCGAAATCAAAACCAAAAACAAAATCGAAAAAAATCAAAACCAAAATTTAAATCGGAAAAAGTAACTACCAATAACCGAAACCCAAATCGAAATAATGAAAAATATTTTCGGTTTAAAGTCCTGGATGCTTATACAAAACCACCGCCAAATCATATCTGGAATGTACTATTGTCTATACAAAACGCCCGATAAACCAGGTAAAGGTCTGTTTTTTGTTTATTATTATTTAATTTATTTTGCGGGAGTTTTTTTCCTGATAAAGAACGCTATACATTTTATTTATTCATATGTTATTAATTACATCAGCACGTTTTTTGTATAGAAACGACCGGAAAAATATATTATATACCCACATCATTACAAATTGTGTCATTTTCATAATATTTATAAAAATATAAAAGTCCACTACGAATGATTTATTTCAATGAACTCTAATAAATTACAAATATAAATACAATCAGACATCATACGGCATAAATATATTTTATAAACATTGCACCTATGTAATGTATGTTCAAAAAATATTTACATTTATATTGTTTGACGGAAGGAAGTGAAAAAACTACTCTGTACAATAATAGTATGATAAAAAGCATTAATTTACAATAAATTTAGGAACTATAGATATGAATAAGGGTATAGTGTAATTGAAAAATATTTGGTAACATGCTAAATTTTGTTGGGAATTTAATTTAATTTTTTTTGATTTGATTTGAGTTCTATATTCAATAAACAAAGCTAAACGATAACCGGCCTCACAAAAATTGGTTATAAAAAAAAGTTGTAACCAGCCCAAAATAGAAACTATGGTAAAACATGTTATCTATGTTAAAAAGAAAACGGTCCGCCAGTTTCTCATACCTGCTGTTTATAATATATTTATTATATATATTATACCAGGGCTTGAAACTGTAATTTCCCGGAATTTTGGGGAACCTATAATCGGTTACCGTTATTATAAACATATTTGTACTCCCGGTTATCGGTTACCGGTAACCGTGACAATTTTAACATAAAACGTTATAATAACGTAATATGTTTTAACCGGTTAAGAACCGATTACCGGTATTTACAAATATTGACTACCATTACGTATGAACTATAATAATATTATGTTTAATTTATTTTAGCTACATAAATGATACGCTCTTAGCTACTAATGGTATAATAAATAATAACTTCCTAAAACTATTCTTAAATCATACTATTATATCTTCGTTTTTTTCCCTAGTCTCAATTCTTGTAATAATAATTAAAAAAATTGGTATTCTACATTACTATTTCCTACCTACTTATAACATAAAATATCGTTGGTTGGTAATGACGGTACTCGATAGTCGATAGTTCCGGTCTCCCTCATAGTATACCCACACAGCATATTAATATTTTCAAGACATTTTCAAAATATATACAACAGAATATTTACATGCTCAAAATATGTTTAGAACATTTGAGGAAAATATTAAGATATTCCAAAAATATTTTCAAAATATATTTTGGCAGAAGTACCAATGTTCTCAAATCGTTTGATCCATTTATTTTCAAAATATTGTAGTAAATATTTTTGAAACATTCAATGTAATATATCTCAAGAACATTGGAGTTATATATTTTCAAAATATTTAACTCAAGATAATTTAAAAATATTTTCTCGTATATTTAGACAATATTTGAAAAGATAATAATTACATTGGAGCATAAATACAAATTATTGCTGATATCAATTTTATAAGAATATAATAGTAATTAATATAGTTTACATGAAAATATACTTGATATATATTATATTATATACTATTGATAAAATATAAACTCAATTAAAATTATATATAATTATAATATGTAGTATAATAGGTAAATTTTGTATTCATAAAAAACAAATTAAAAGTTATTCAAGCTATTTTATTATACGTGGGAAAGTTCCGTTATATAATATTGTAACGTGATCATAAAATACACGAATAAAGAAATGTATAATGATGAAAAAAAACTAAAAATTTTATTAATATAAATATTTAAAAAAAATTTAAGTTATTAATAATTGAATTTTATCTTTGGGCCGTACCCATTTAAATATAAAAAAAACAATACATAAATAATATAGTTACAAACTATATAATACATCTTGTATTCAAAAGTAAAATAATAAAAATAATGTCTTATTATTTCAACATTAAATTTTGTATTTATTTTAAGTTATAAATCTTTTTCTGCATCTTAATTTTGAGAGTAGGTAGTAATTGTAATAACTTTTGTATTTAATATTAATCTAGCTGATGCTTGTGCCATAAATGATTTCAAAGGCTTTTCAATTTCATTGTCAGAAGCATTCTGAAATAAGGGAACTTTTCTCACTGCCACTGAAATATATATATAAAATAATTATTATAATACCCTAGACTAAGATTACAATACATAATATTGACTTAAAAATAGTCATAATTATAATAAAAAGTTTATTAATAAATAAAAATATATTATATTTAATTCTTTAATAACATTTCTTATGCAAATATATTATATTTACATTGGTTAGTAGTTATTTCTATATATATATATATATTATATAACTTTTAAAGTTGTACTGTTGTGGACTGTAACGCTTTTTTTTGTTTTTGGTTCTCGGATAGGAATAATTAGTTTAATTTATATAGTAACACACCTTATTTCGATCGCAAAAATATATACATCTTTATTTATTACGACGACGCGAGACGGTGCCGATTACATTGATCGTACGCGACTGACTCAATAGTCACAAAGTATAATAAGTCTACAATAATGTGTTATCGGGGTCGGCCCGCGTATCGTCTTTATCAAGACCGAGCGATCCCGACACAAATTATCGACTCTTAGTATAAAATAATAATAATAAAATAATACAATATAATATGATAGCACGCGTCAACACCGCCCGCCTTGAAATATTTTAATATTTAAACAATATATAATTCACACGAAAAATACATAATATAAGACGTGTAGATAATATAAATATATAAAAAATTTAATTTTAACAAAAAAGGTAAGTATACATTTGAATTTTTTCTCCTTACAATGCATGAGAAAATGTCCCTTTTTATTCTTATTGTTTTTTAATTGCAAACTAACGAAATACAATATACTACAAAATATATATAAACAAAACATATGAATATAAGTTATATTTAACCCCTTATTATACAAGCGTAAAAAAAATTTTTGCTTTTTATCATATTCAATTTTATATATAATATACACATTTTTTTTACGATATTACCTTAACCCATGTTCTCATCAAACGGAAGCGGGCACAAATTTCGTACCGCTCGGTTGTACTCGCCCGTCATAGTTTTCACAACCGCCGTACGAATAACTCCGTCCTCTCCGTGGCTGACCGACAATACCCGCCCTAGCTTCCAATTTAGTGGCTTAATATTTTCATCACGCATCAAAACGATTGTTCCGACAGCCAAGGTGGGACCTCTCTCCACTGACCATTTTTTTCTTACTTGCAATTGATTTAAATATTCGTTGCTCCATCGTTTCCACAAAATTTGCGTGTATTGTCGAACACGACGCCAACGGTCTAATCGATTCGTCGGGATTGTACTTTCATCCCTTTCCGGTATGGCCATCAGAGATTCTCCAATTAGGAAATGTGCAGGAGTAAGATATGTTAAGTCGGAGGGATCGGATGACATTTCGGTTAAAGGGCGGGAATTAAGGCATGCTTCTACCCGGGTAAGTATAGTATTTAGTTCTTCGTACGTTAAATGCGACTCGCTTAGCACTCTACCTATCAGATTTTTCATCGATTTCACTGAGGCCTCCCACAGACCCCCAAAATGCGGTGATCGCGGGGGAATGAACCTCCATTCTACACCATCATTGGCCGTTTGTTTTTGTATTTCATTATTATGCTCCGTAGATTTAAATAAATCATAAATTTCTTTTAAATATCGATTCGCGCCCACAAAATTCGTAGCGTTATCTGAATAGATTACCGCACTTTTACCTCTTCCATCGAAAAATCTATTTAAAGCATTTAAGAATGATTTTGTGCTCAGGTCAATTACCAATTCTATGTGAACCGCTTTAGTCGCAAAACACACGAAAATGCACACGTAGCCTTTTGTAAGCGATGCTCGCTTTTTTAAGCTGTCTTTGATTAACAACGGTCCCGCGAAATCAATACCACTGATTTTAAAGGGACGCGATGGTTCTATACGTTCACGAGGTAAATCACCCATTATGGGTTCAACGAACACCGGTTTTTGCCTGAAACACGTAACACATTTATGAACCGTCGCTCGAGCGATATTTCGTGCTTTCAACGGCCAATAGTATAATCGCACTAAGGCTAATATCGCCAATGGGCCTCCGTGCATACACCTTATATGCTCACACTGAAATAACAATTTCGTGTAAATACTGTCACCTGGTAAAATAATAGGTTGTCGTTGAAATACCTCTATTGTACTTGCATTTTTTAATCGACCTCCAACTCTCAATATATCTTTATCGTCTATAAACGGTCGCAATGAAATTATTTTACTTTTTGGTATCGATTTTTTATTTTTTAAATTTTCTATTTCCAATTTAAAAAAATTATTTTGTACATTTTTAATTAGACCAATATTTGCACGTTCTAAGTCTTCTGCTCTCAGTGGTCCGACTGAGACATTAGATTTTTTCACTAAAAAATCTCTAAAGCGTAACCAATACGCCGCAATACGCAGTATTTTATTTAACGACGAATATCTTTTGAATAATATAAATTCGTCAGTCACCACAAGAGCTATATTTCGTATTGTTTTCGCTTCGGGTATCATTTCTATGTTATCATTTTGGCTTGTTTTTTCTGCTATCGGCCACTCCTCGATATTGCTTTTTAACCATTCCGGCCCGTTCCACCACAAATTAATACTTGATATTTGCTCTGCGTCGCACCCGCGTGATATTATATCTGCCGGGTTTTCCGATGACTTTACATATGCCCAATCTGTTATGTTGGACAGATCCTGTATCTCCCCGATACGGTGTGCCACGAATGTCTTCCATTTTGTCGATGGAGACGCTATCCATGATAGTACTATTTTTGAATCGGACCAAAAATATTTTTTCGCGATATTTAGTTTTAACTTCGGAACAATACGGCTCACTAAACGCGCCAATAAAAGTGCTGCACATAGTTCTAACTTTGGCAATGATATAACTTTAAGTGGGGCGACTTTTGATTTTGCACATATTAATTTGGCTGTGTGTTCTCCTTGTTCATTGGTACTGCGTAAAAAAATACACGCTCCGTAACATTTGATACTTGCGTCTGCGAATCCGTGTATTTGTATATTTGTTAATATTTTATTACACCCGATATTACGTGGTATGGTCAGCTTGTTTAACATCGATAAACCTTTTCTATATTTGACCCACTCTATACGTATGCTATCTGGTAATGGCTCGTCCCAACTAATACGAATCTGCCATAAGCTCTGTATTATTAATTTTGCTTGTACTATAATTGGACCGACCAGTCCCATCGGGTCGAATATCGCCGCGGTCTCGGCTAAAATGTGTCTTTTACTTATTGTCGTATTTTCGTCATGATATTCTTTTACCTTGTATTGTAATACATCACCCTCCGCATTCCAATACAGTCCGAGTATTTTCGTTATTGATTCTTCTTCAAAAATACACTCGTTCGCATTTTCTTTTTCTGACATACAACTAACTATACTTGGTTCATTTTATGACCACTTTCTTAACGTCATGCCTGCTTTTTTCATTATTAAAATTACTTCGTCGCGTAACTTTATCGCTTCTTCCTTCGTTTCCGCGCCACTTAGGAAATCGTCCATATAAAAATCGTTTCTAATTGCCTCACAAGCTTTTACATATGACGATTCTAGTACAGATATTTTCCTTAAACATGCTGTTGCCAAAAATGACGCCGGTACTGTTCCATAAGTAAGTGTTGTTAAACGATAAATTTGTATTGGCAATGAGGGGTCCGCGCGCCATAAAATTCGTTGTTTCTCGCTATCTTGCTTCGTCACCAATACTTGGCGGTACATCTTTTGTACATCGGCCGTTAATACAAATTTATGTGTTCTAAATCTTGATATTATATATAGCAGTTCGTCCTGTATAACCGGCCCTTTCAATAGTGTATCGTTTAAACTATATCCGGATTCCGTTTTACAGGACGCATCGAACACTACTCGCAACTTCGTTGTTTTACTGTTCTCATTTTTTACCGCATGATGCGGTAAATAACACGTTTCACCTAACTTTTCTTCATTTTTTACGAGTTTCATATGACCTAACGTTTCATATTCGCTCATAAACGTAATATAATCTTTTTTTAATTTTTCGTCATTTTGCAATCGGCGCTCTAATGCTAAAAATCGACGTTTCGCTATCTCGTATGACGGCCCGATTTTTATATTAACGTCATTTTTTAACGGTAAATGTACGATAAACCTACCGTTTTCATTTCGATTAACCGTCTTTTCGAAATGATCGACACATTTTTTTTCTTCCGTAGTATATGGTACTGCCGCTTCAAACTCCTCTGTACGCCAAAATTTTGATACCATAATTTCCAAATTAGTACTTCTGTTTTCCTCGACTAACGCGGTATGGCAATTTACATTATTTGGTTTGCCATTCGTATACTTTGATGTTACTAAACCGGAAACAATCCAGCCCAATTGAGTTTCTTGAAATATTGGTCCATTTATTGTCGGTTTAATTTTTTGTTTACCCAATATTTCGAAAAAATGACACGCGCCTAACAACAAATCAATTTTTTTTGGAATTTTTAATTAATTCTATATCCGAGGGTACTATGCATTCACCTCCGATATTTTCTGACGGTAATATATTTGTAATTTTAGGCACAACTAAACAGGAACACGTTAAATTATAATTATTAATGCGCGAACGAATCGTCACTACGACAGCCGCCTTCACGTTTTGACTTTTGCCGCCAATGCCCAATACGGTATGCTGTACGCGCGTCTTTTTTAATTTTAATATTTGTGCCATACTTTCGGTTATAAAATTGCATTGTGAACCTGAATCTAACAATACACGTCCTATTTGCGATTCGCCATTCTCGTTTTGAACTCGTACCTCCGCCGTTGCCAATAATACCTGGTCACTCGAGCTAGCCGCTACGTGTACACTAACCGCTGCTGTCGTTTCTTGATCTTCAGACGGTTTTTCTGCTTCCGACTTTCTTAACTCTGAACTACTACCAAGATGTAGCATTGTGTTATGCGGTTTAGAACAAGTAAAACAATTCTTACCGTTACACTTTTTCGGTACGTGCTGTCGTAAACACACTTTACATAATTTCATTTCGGCTACTCTTTTTATTCTTTCTGTCACTGGTAACGCGATAAATATCGGACATTTGCAAATGGTATGGGGCGCTTGACAAATATAGCAACCTTTATTATTTCCTATAACTAGTGACGACGACTTTTCATTCAATTGTTTATTATGATTATTAAATTTGTACGCACCTTGTCGAATATTTATATTTTTGCACGTCTCGATTGCTTCTAATATTTTAAATCGCGATTCTAAAAATTCAATTAATACTTCGACCGGTGCTACTTCTTCTTTAGCTGTAATCGTCTCCCACTCACGTCTACTATTTTTATCTAATTTTGTTACTATTAAATGCACTAGTAAGGGTCCCCAACTATTAGGTGTGTGACCTAATGTTTCTAGTGCACTCATATGACCGGTTAACGCATCCGTAAACTGTCGTAATTTTGTCGACGATTCGGATGTGACTGGTTCTAATTCAAACATTGCCTTTACATGTGTTTGTACCAATACTTTTTTATTGCTATATCTTTTTTTTAATTTATTCCATGCCATTTCATAATTGCTTGATGTAGTCTCTATACATCGAATACAATTCTGCGCGTCACCCGTCACCGCGGAACGTAAATAAAAAAACTTTTCGACTGGAGGTAAATCCTCGTTATTATGGATTAACGATGTAAATATATCGTGGAATGTTGCCCACTCGTTATATTCGCCAGAAAACGTCGGCACATTCAACGCCGATAATCTTATCGGTGGACGCGAGATTTTTCGATCACTATCTTTAATATCGTTCGTCGTTTCTATTGACCGGTAATTCCCTTCGCTCGTTCCGTCTTCATCAGTACCACAGTATGGTTGCACTTTTTTTTCATTGAACACTGGTTCCGTCAATTTTTTGGCTATTCCTACTGCCTTAAAAAACATTTCTTCGAACTCTTCTCGGTATTTCTCTTGTTCGTCCATCTCTACGCCCTCAGTCTCTTCTATTTCAGATTGGATCCGCTCGTATTCGCTCCAGGTTTCTTCTAATTTCTCTTTTCTTATGTATATCTCATTTACGTCTACGTTCTCTTTCGTTACAAAATTTAAAAATCTTTTTACAGCCGCCTTCAGCTTTCCGCGGCACTTAATCAAAGTTGATATGTCGCCCATTATTTGTATTATCTTCTATTCGTATAATATTTCTTATTTTATACGACAATAAGAATAATAACTTTTATAATATCGACGCAACGCATTCGCCAACTATAAATTTGATTGTCGACTATTACTTATCTTATATCTCCTTCGCACAACCCGCACTAATTGGTTTACGATGTGAAGCATATACTTTTACTATTTTATCGCAAATAAAATACTGATAGTGACGTGCTAATCGATTATATTGTCGCCTATACTATACTATCTCCCCGGGTATAGCCCAAATATAAGGAATTTTTACCACGAGAAAATATAAATTTTCAAGTACTATGCATTAAGGAAATTGGAAATCTCTTACCTTTTCTGAATTTGACGACGGCGCACGCTCTTTGCCCCAATCAGCCAACATCCAACTCCAATGCTCTAATAACTCGCTTTGTTATTAAATCGTTTCTTAACTTTTTGAGTTCGCGTACACGTGGCTTCGCACTTTTTTAAGCCTTTTCACTCCAAATTAATCGAAATTATTCGCTATCCGTCGTCGAAGGACCATGTTTTGGACTGTAACGCTTTTTTTTGTTTTTGGTTCTCGGATAGGAATAATTAGTTTAATTTATATAGTAACACACCTTATTTCGATCGCAAAAATATATACATCTTTATTTATTACGACGACGCGAGACGGTGCCGATTACATTGATCGTACGCGACTGACTCAATAGTCACAAAGTATAATAAGTCTACAATAATGTGTTATCGGGGTCGGCCCGCGTATCGTCTTTATCAAGACCGAGCGATCCCGACACAAATTATCGACTCTTAGTATAAAATAATAATAATAAAATAATACAATATAATAATATGATAGCACGCGTCAACATGTACATTTGCATATTTTATATGTCCTAATATTTATATAAAACAGCATATATTATAATATGATATATACTTCTATTATAGAGTTAGTGTCACTGAAAGTTAAATAAGTATATTATATTGATCAGAATATATTAAAAATAAAAAAGTAAAGGAATAATATTTTAATAAGCTATAGTTTAGTACCAGTAGCGTGTTGACCGTGATTTTGAAGGGCAGTTACCCGATAGTTGTAAGGGGTGGGTAGGTGGGTGGATGCCGAATGAGTGACTACTGGACTTAGTGAGAAATATTATAGTGCAAGACTAACTTCATCTAAATATGATATTTAATAAGAATCATAACTTAAATAACAATAGTATTATATTAAGTAGTCAAGAGGTGATAGCTCACCAGGTAGGTTATTAAAAAAAAAATTGCCTGAAAAAATATTTCTTTTTGCCACGCCACTGTTTAGTACTACATAATATACAACAAATATTTATACAACAATTTATAAATCAAAGAAATGAAATAATAAAATATTTAACTCAATTTTTAACTTGTTTTTACTAATTTTAATACATTCACTTATTTGATCAATAGATGATTAAAAAAAAAAACATGGCATTATATAACTGGTGGGTTGTACACAAATACTATGCATGTACAAATATTATACTATTTGAATCTAATTTAAGTATATAATTGTTAACTTATTTCTCCAGATAAATTCTCTTAATATTATTAATTTAAATTATGTTGATAGGTATAAATGATATAAATATCAAACTATAATAAGTCTATAAATAATATCATCAAATTTTTTATAGCTTACACTTAATATATTGAATATATTGAACAATAAAATATCTGAGCAATTACCTACTTAAAGTTTTAAAATGAATTTATACAGACTATAATTAAGTAGTATAAAATCTGTAACCAATAGTAACTCTTGAAAAACTAAATAATGTTCTATTTTTATAAGCCAAAACTAAATTCCAAGGGTGAAGAATTAATACAGGTAAATAAACTTACTTATGTTTAGAGATAATGGGCGAGCAGTAAATAGGTCATATTCGATGGAGTTTGGTATGGATCTTTTCTCCAATAATTTTTTACAATGTTTTGAATTTTTTGGCCAAAAGCATCTACCATTTATGTACCAACATGATGGAACTGCCTCAACAGAATTGTCTTTTTCAAATACCACCACTGACCACATAATTGTAATAGAACTATATTTTAAAAATTAACTTAACATAACTAAAACATCAAAACAGAAATTATTATATATTATACATTATATACTAAACATTATTTACAGTATCATGGTTATCATAATTTTAATTGTAAAATAAACTTTAAATACAACTTGAATGGATTATTGGCATAGCTATTTGTTTATTTTTAAATGAAAACACTATCATTTTTTTATGTATATCTGACACATCCCAACATTTTAATGATGACAGATTACCAACTGAATAGATGTCCAAGGTTGATGATTTCAAGGGTTTCAAGTATAATGGTTGCTTATCATTAAATCTATGTCCAAGTGAGCGATGAATGGATAATATTAACAACTTTAATGATTTCAGAATATTTTGTCATGACAAAGCAGTCGGCTTTATTTGAAATATTTATAACAGCAGAACTTCCGATTTGCAAGATTTTATATTGATGTTGATTGTTTATACCATTTAAAATAGGACCATTATTATGTTATACTATCAACTTATTTTGATCACTTTTACTAGGGTTTATGTCTTCGACTTTTTTATTTTTAAGCTTTTCTTCATATCTATCGACAATTTGCTGAAGTGGTTTCTCATTTTTCCTTAACATTTTTTAAGTTGACTCATAAAATTTTCAAAGGGAAATGTACTGCAGTTATCCAAAGGGCCGTATATATCATAATCATCACACACGTGAAGTAATCCATGGACATTATGTGATAATAAATGTATACCATATATTTTACTGTAACTTTATACAAAATATATTAATAGTTGACGAGCGAAATCAATATATTTTCCAAGATTAGGGCTTAGTAATATTATGAATGCTATATTCAGTGACATGAAATGTTCGAAATAATCATCATTTAAAACATTTTTAAGTACTATAGGTCCAACATAGAGTAAAAAAAATCTAAATTCTGTTCCTTTCCAACGAGGAACTTCAGAAAAGGTTCTAAGTTTTCTCGGAAAATCACAGGGTACAAATTTTTTTAAATCTAGCAAATAAGATGAAATTTCATTACCTTTTTTACTTGGAAGACGTACACTTAATGAACCATTTGAAGTCCACATATTAATTAATTTCTTCATAATATCTAAGCATGTAAGATGGAGATAATCCAAAGGAAAAGAATAAATTGTATCTATTCCTTTTATTTCAACCAATTGAGATACAGTATCAGAAATATGATATTCTTCATGAGACACATTTATATAATCATTATGATTTCTTTTGCCACAAATTTCCTGAAAAGGAAAACTTATTCTATTTTGTAAATATTCACCTTTTTATTTACATCTGGTACATGAAAAAAACCCAGAGTGGCCTTTAATCTTTAATACAAATGCTTTTGCTGGGGCATCACAGCAGATGGCATCTATTGAAACATTTTTGAATTTACCATTCATCACAATACCTTGATTAACTATTGTTTTAGCTTCAATAACAAAATCATTCAAAAAGTTATTAGAATCTTTAGGTTTTTCATAACCATGGTATATGCCAATAATAAATACATTGTTATTAAAAGGACGAACATATCCCAAAATGGGCCGTAGTTGACTTAAGCTACTTTTCACTATTGGAAGACCATCAATACCGACAACGATTTTAATATCTTCACATGAATTTAAAATATTTGTATATTGTTTTATTCCATTTTCTAAACCAAAATGATAATAAATTCCTGATGGTTCAATATCACGGACATTTATAGCTTCATTTGATTTAACCTTTAATAATGTTCGACAATCTTTAGGTAATTTTTTAAAACAAGTGTGTTTACGTAGCACATTTAATAATGCATTAAAGCTATTATGTGTTATATTAGAATAAATTGCCCAATTAGTCAAATTGTTATCAAAACACTCTTGCATATTTATTTCTTCTTGCTCAATAACATTATTGGTAGTAATGCTTTGTTGCTGAGTTGTTGATGGTAAAATAATAGAACTTAAATTCATTGTATTTTTTTTTATCATAATTACTGTAATCTGGTGGTAACTTTTCTATTAATGAAATAATTTTACTCGAATTTGAGTTTTCATGTTCATTACCATGTAATTCTGGTGAGCTGCAGGTATCATACTGATTTAATTCTTCTTGTATTCTCCTATGTTTACTTCTATAGCCCTTAATCATAGTTGAAATGTGCTTATACAAGTTATATGCGAGGCTGTATAATAGGGATGAAATACCTATAGACAAAAGTAAAAAAAAAACATGTGCCTATAGGTGTTTTCTCTAAATTGTTAACATAATAAAAGTTGATAATTAATTTAAATCTAATATTAATTTGTTATTTTTGATAAATATTTGTTTTTTTATTTTTGGTACCTATATATAACTGCTATAATTTTGGTTTCAATATTGATAATTTTACCTGATTTATTACTACTTATAATATAATATATTGAATGTTTAAATCCAATATTATTGTATAGTTATAAAAAGAATAATTTTTGTTATAAAATATATGTTAAGGTTTTACATACCTATTATATAAAACACAAGATATTTTTATATTTTTTTTTAGTATCTATTTAGTACCTATATTCGTACCTATACCATATATAGAATATAGCAGGGATGGGCAACTCAAAGTTACTATAGGGCCAATTTTTAGAAATTTAAAATACAGCGGGCCAGAGCATAGAAAGCAAAAAAAAAAAGGTCATTCAAAATATACATTTTAAATAGCATTTATTTTGTTTATAATTAAATAGGACATAGGTAATACAAAAAGCGTTATTGAAAATAATTTAATTAAATATTTAAATATAAATAGTTATTTGCAGTTTAGTGAGAGTTTTGAGGATGTGTGGCTTCTAATGACAACGCGGCAAAATCAACTTCTATTTCGGACGAAGAAACACGAAGTAGGTGACTTAATTGATTATTTTGTGCAAATAAAATATAAATTTTTTCGAAAAAAATCGTTATAATTTCATTATCTGGTTGTATTTCAGTTATAAAGTATTTTTTTACAACTTCTTTTTTATTTCTAAATTAAATTTATCATACAAATAATTATATGGCTCGGATTTATATAACATGTAATAAAAAATTGCATGCAAATATCAACTTCTAAAAAAATATTGAAAATTTATATTTGAATTCTTATTTTGTGGCAATCCTGAATAAATATATATTTATTATTTATATGCATTATGTATGTATATATTTATTAAATACGTTTATGTTGTTATATTATTATAGCTAATAAATTTACATTCTCCTTATTTAGAGTCAATACACAAAATAAAAAAATACAAGGACACCCCAACAAAGGACATAGAAAAATCCATCAAAGGTTGGTTGGCTCGGGCACCATCAAGGATCAAAAAACAAGCAGAGAAAATAAATACAATTTATAATAATGATTCAGCTTGATAATTAAGTCAATTTTTAAGTTTGTAATTTAGATTTTCTCTTCAGTTTTTATATGTAATGATGTATTGATATTAAATGTTCACTAATAATTATACTAAATAAACACAATAAACATACATTTTGAAAATATAAGTTCCATATTATAATACGTCTTTTTAAAGTATATAATAATATATATTATATTCTCAAAACATATATGCAATATATTTCTCAAATATGAGCTATTAAATATTTTGGAAATAAGTCTAATGAATATCTATACAATACTAGATACAGCACTTAGCCATAATATTGAAATTAATATATTTTGAAAAAATTATAGCCATTATATTTTCAAAACATGAAGAAATATGATTTCTAAAATATTATGTTCTTAAAATTGTCTATATAGTTCCTATAAATATTTCACAAATATTGATTTGAAATATTTTAAAAACCTTATTTTAGAATTTTATAGCAATGTTTGATTGCCTGCCAAAAAGTGATCTCAAAATATTTTGAAAATATTTCGAAACATTCTGACAATCATCTAAAGATATTTGTAAAATATAAACATTTATCATACAATATTTTGTAAACACTTTGAAAATATTATTTTGCCGTGTGGGTACTGACTACTGACTATAATATATAAATATATTAATATTATAGTTTTATGAAGAAAATAGTTTATTTTATTAATACAATTTTATTGCTGTAATCTTCCAAGTTTACGAAGGTCCCAAGGATAACGAGCCGATTTTATCCGTGGACAGCCATGAGACTCGCAAGTGCGGAGTGCGGGGAGTCGCTAGCGATGGCGTTCTCGAGTGTTTCCTGTCGGTATTTGAGAACCACAACGTTGTTGGCGCTCACGCAGGACATCTGTTGCGGTGGGTTGTACACTTGGAATCCGGTCCGGGCAGCCATGAGCCATGGTTTTACTATTGACACCGTTTCGTTATTGGTCCATACGTTGTAAACTTGTACGCCTAATACGCCTCGTTGAAGCCACCGTTATCCACGAAGTTCTCAATCTGCGTGTTTATATGTCATTTAAATTCAGAAAACACAGTAAATAAAACGTTAGGTATAGTATGTTAGGTCATAAGTGAACAATGATTGGTTGGTGGTTGAAATGCGCTGGTGGGACGGTTAAAATAGGAAATATGTACCTACTTCTCCCTGCGTGCAATTTGTACACTGTACCGTAATAATATTATATTATATCCAATCAGTGGCGTAATTAGGAATAGGTTCTGGGATGGTATATAAATTCTTATGATCATATGCTATGCCCCCCACACCCCCTTGTTTATAATTCATACATCATAATATTATATTAATTTATTATTATAAATTAAATGAGGTAAATAGTAAATGGTTATTCAAAGTAAACAATTAAATTAAATTAAATGTATGATTCATAATATAAATTCCAACTTTCTTTTTTTTTTGTTAAAATAGACGTATGTCTCCAGGATTTAGTATTATATGCACTATCAATATTCAAGCGTTCTTAATAACATTTTTAAATTTTAAGGTTATTTTTTTTTTTTTGAGGATTTTAGGATTTTTGATGCATTTCTAATTACTTTGAAATTTTATTTTAAGATTTTTACATGCTTTTACAAGATTTTTATATAAATTGGAAAAACTATAACTATATACAGGTAAATAAATAAATGATCTAAACCTATATGGAAAAAAATAATTACGTTTGGAAATAATTGTTTTTCCGGGTTAAATATACATTCAAAACGATCAGTTCTATCTGTAAAAGTGTTTTACTATCCTTCAAACTATATATTATCATTTAGGCATCAGGCATAAGGCATTTATATAAAAATTTGTGATGAAATTATTAAAAAAAAAAATTGAATACGGCTGGACATAAAAAGTATTTTATTCAGGGCATTTTTAGAGTTTTTTTTATGAACATTACAATCTCAGGTGTTATTATGTAATTAACAAAAATAATAATTACTAAAAATATTAACAGTTTTAATTTATTCTGTGTTTATACTAAGAAGGTCGAGAAAGATAAGTTTTAGGTGGTTAAAAATTATACCAAATATCGTAAGTTGTAAATTTTTATCAGTTACATCTTTTAATTGTGATAATCGATAATCATTGACCATTAATTTAATTATGTAATTTAATCATTATAAATAGGGTTTTTAATTAATTTTGCTTTTTCAATCTTATATTATTCTTCATATTGTATAGTTTACTAGCATATGCTTAAAATAATAATTTAAGTACCATTTCACCTACGTTTTATTGTAAATCTGATTTCAGTTTGACTTTTTTAGTATATTTTAATGATTTTTTTTTGACTTGTGTCATTATTTCTGCTTGGAAAAACAAATATTTTATGTGGCTGTACATCAATACGTACATTTACAATAAAACAAAGGTAAAATTACTTTAAGTATACTAAAATATAAAAGATGAAATTCTGCATATTTTGATGGCAATAACTCGAAAAACGTATTTTTTGAGTTGAGTCACTATTCTTTCGGGGGTGCGAATTATTACGTTCAAGCTATTTTTGACGGTGATTTTAAAAACGTACCTAGCTATAGTCTGTACAGCGAAAAAACGCGTCGCGCACCGGCCAAAACTTGTTCCCCCTGAACGCAACACCCTGCCATGGTGGAACCGTGTTTGATAGCATGGTGATGCGGGAGGATGCGCAGGGACCGAGTGTAAATACATCAATTCTACTTAAAGGATTGAGTGACAACTAGACTTGGGGAAATTTATTAATGTTTCAAAATTAACTATAATGATTATTCTCTTCTTAGATTTTACTTTTTCTTCAAAATTATGAATATTACAACATAATAAATTAAACGAAATAAATAGTGTTATTGTTTTTGCAGGATACCAGTGCGGCATAGGTACATATTTTATACATGAGCAAGAAAATGTATTATTATTATAATTTATTATAACCTCTAGACCTATTTTTTTATTAGTAAAAAATGGTAAGACGTGAGCCGTGGTTTGGTTACCCCTGCTATATAATATTATGTTTAATTTTCTACATTTTGTCTCATTACTTCTCAGACCAATATACGAATAACCTCTGTCAAATCGAAATTATACTATTGGCCACGTTATCAAATGTATACGTAAGATGTTTGAATGTAGAGCTCTACATAATATTTATACAGTTTAAGCGACGGTATCTTAAGGTATTTCGATCGATAAAATATATCAGTAAAACATATTAGGTAAATACCTACTAATAAAAAAATGGTTCTAGCGGTGTATAAATTGTGCACAATATATTGGCATGTTTTTATAACATATATGATACTACTTTATATGCCTACATAGTATATATACCTATAATATGTAGGTACCTACTGCAGCTGTATATAATTGTGTGTAGAAATTAAATATATTAAAATATATACCTTTTTATCGTGAAAAGACGACGGTGACGATGACAAAACGAATAGGTATCTATACCATTAGACCCTCCGTTAATTTTGTAGACTGTAACGCGCTGGAGTTTGGAATTATATTATACTATACTCTGCAGGTACACGTTGACAATAGTGTATTGCTATCGTATTTTATTATTTGTCCGTGCGATTTCTGAAAAAGGTTGTCTACCGCTGCAGCCGGGTAGTAGAATACGCGTAAATTCTGTTTTATATATTTTATATTAATTCCAGTATATATATATATTTGTATATATATTATATGGTACCGGTCGGTAGCAGGGACACTATATTATAATTATTAACGATATATACAAGTATTATGATAAAATGATAATATTTACTACCTATATTAGTATTCTACATAATATTATAATATAATATAGGTAAATACCTACTAATAAATAAATGGTTCTAAGCGGTGTATAAATTGTGCACAATATATTGGCATGTTTTTATAACATATATGGTACTACTTTATATACCTACATAGTATATATACCTATAATATGTAGGTACCTACTACAGCTGTATATAATTGTGTGTAGAAATTAAATATATTAAAATATATACCTTTTTATCGTGAAAAGACGACGGTGACGATGACAAAACGAATAGGTATCTATACCATTAGACCTTCCGTTAATTTTGTAGACTGTAACGCGCTGGAGTTTGGAATTATATTATACTATACTCTGCAGGTACACGTTGACAATAGTGTATTGCTATCGTATTTTATTATTTGTCCGTGCGATTTCTGAAAAAGGTTGTCTACCGCTGCAGCCGGGTAGTAGAATACGCGTAAATTCTGTTTTATATATTTTATATTAATTCCAGTATATATATATTTGTATATATATTATAAGGTACCGGTCGGTAGCGGGGACACTATATTATAATTATTAACGATATATACAAATATTATGATAAAATGATAATATTTATTACCTATATTAGTATTCTACATAATATTATAATATAATATAGGTACCTACCCGATGACAACTAAATTCACTATCTTTATTTGTTTATATTATATTATATTAATTACGGTAACGTATATTTTTATTATATTACAGTATTATACTGAATAGTATGACATTTATGAAATTATAAATGTTTAACTTTATAAGTAAGTAGGTACTTATTGGTGTATTATTGACTTTTGCATATATTTTTAATTATTATTTTATATGAACATAAATATTAAAAAGGTGGGTGTCTGCTGTACAGTATGTTAAAAGTTCGTCACTTTAATGGATGGTGTTAAATTTGAATTAAATTGTAAATCAGTTGGTACATATGAAAAATGATTCAGATTTGAGGCGAACTTTCAGTCTAAATTAGTAAGGGCAATATTTATATTGCTGTTATAGTAATTACCTAACCTACTGATCTATCGATGTACCATATACGATACGAGTACACAGGTGTGATTCGGTACCTTGTCTATTTTTTATGTAATAGGTATCTTAATGGTTTTAAATGTTTAAGTGGAATATGTTATTATTGAAATTTAGATCGAGTGTACAATATACGATTTTATATTTGCTGGATCCAATTGTATTAAAATTGTATTGAATTTGTATTACAATGTGACCTGTATCCAGATTAAAATTTAAAATGTTATTAGTTATTGCTTAAAAGGTTCATAATTAATATATAGCACTCTACATGTGCGATATTAGTAAATCGCACCACGCGGCCTATTCAGACCTTTTTTCGGTGGATTGTAGGGGTGAGTGGCACGTGACCAGCAAACCACTATACCTATCTACTCATCTCGCGGTGCCAATTTGACCGATTACCTGCATTCTATTTGATTTTGTTGACAAATATTATATGGTTCAAAATTAATTACACTTATTTATTTATTAAGTACATGCTACAATTATTCGTGTGACAACTCAGGTATGTACGTTCTTACGTATCCTGAAGGACAAGTTTTATCTGCTTTATATCGTGTGAGAATATACATTTGCCAGTTTTTTGTGATACGGTATATAAGACTTATGACCCTATTAATATCTATCATACCTTTATATATTACTATCGTTTCTCATTCAAAGACAGTCATAAGAAATAAAAGCAAATTTACAAACTTGAATTTATAAAAATAACATCATTGCAAATTTTACCTGAGTCATAATATTATAAAAAATATCTTATGTGACTAAAATTTTAAATAAGTATAAATAACATATTTAACTTAAAAAATTGCTATTAAATACATTTTTACTAATACTCAAATAATATTTTTTTTAAAAACAATAAAATATTTTTAGATGAAAATAGTAATACCTAATGCTTATGCTACAGATACCGTAAATCTTAATAAAAATGAGAAGGAAAATAGAGTTTTGGATACATTATTTTATTTTAAAAATTTAGTATGTACCTATTTACATTATAAAAAACGTGGAACGCAATTCATATGTAGGTACGCTTAAAAAGTGTCCTGAATTTAGTATGTACCCAAAATTAATCTCTCCCCGCAATTCGGAAGGAATTTTTACCGTGAGACGTTATATCTAGTTGTCACACTATTCTCTCTCTCCCACATACTCTCTCACAGTCTCACTCTCTCAATCACCCGTCACCGTCACACATTGTATTTTTTGTGCCGTTTGACAACGAATGGCACCTACCTGACTAGACATCCCCTACCCATTTGAAATGTATATTGAAAAATACTAGGTAGTGGCGTTCGTCTGAACACCTTGTCCAATCTCAAAAACGACCACACCCACCGCATCACACCGGCCGACGATATCATTTTTCGGACTGAAAGTATCCGCATAGACAGCGTGACCCAGTGCGATAATAGTCAATAAATTGTTGCATCATATTAACCACATACAATTACACAATCATAATGTCAAGAGTTTTGATTTACCAACGGAAAAGTTTCAACTCCAATGATGCGGAAAATGTTGATCCTGTGCGCGGGCGGGGGCCACCACCGGGGATACCAATACCTGGTATTGACAGGCAAATCAATGCCCTGAGACCTAGGTAACTAATGCATGATTATAATATTATTAAGATGACACTGAATCACCATGACATGCAAATACCTAAACATGTTATGTCTGTCAACTCTCTTCCAAGCGTACAACATTGGGCAAATGTTTGTACAATAGAACCGATTATATGTTTTTAGCTTAAGAGGATGTCAGCGCACTATTTGTTTTCTCTCTCTGGCCCACGCGCAACATAGACAAAACGCATTTACGCAAAATCATTTTTCCTGTATTTTTAAGTAATTTTGGAGTAAAATTACCCATTACAAAAAATAATAAGAATAATATTTTTGAGGAAATGACATATCTATTTATCTAAATATTGTCTCAAAACTATTTAAACAATATAAATCGATATGTCATACCCTCAAAAATATTATTCTCAATATTTTTTTTAATGGATGTTTTTACTCTTAGATTACTTAAAAACATAGAAAAAATGATTCTGGATTAATGCGTTTTGTCTATGTTGCGCAGATAGAGAAAAGAAATAGTGCATAGGCATCCTCTTAAGTGGATGTGTGGCAGAAGTTGATTTGGATTTGTTATTATGTCTACTTGAGATCGGTCAGTCCAGTTTTCTCAATTTCAACCCCCCCCCCCCCACACACACACACACAACAACAAAAACAATAAATTTAGTTTAAATATTATGAAATTTCGGAATTTTCATACGTTGATTATTCGGAATTTAGATCAATAATCTTAAAATGTGGACTGACGATCTCAAGTAGCCATCATAACGAATTCTTATCAGTTTTCTGAAAAATGATCGCATTATTAGATCGATGGAACAAAGCTCATACATATGAGTATGAATTGTTCGCCTTTCACGCGCGAAACAACACAGTGTGGTAGTGACTTGTGTATGCGAGTGCAAGAACGCTCTGCTATTTTTTTTACACACTAATGATCAATATTACTACACACACATTTAAATTGCCTAATTCGAATTCCTTAAAAACTGTCCGCCACGGATCCTCTTAATATTATAACAATTACGAAATACTAACTAATGTAATAAGTAGTATAGATGTACCATTCCTGGCCCACCTTCATTTTACATCAATAAAAGATCAAAAAGAAAACAATGTGCAAAAAGATCACAAAATCTAAATGCAATAATAATTAAAATATTTTTCAAAATACTTATGTTATTATGACACAGAAAAAGTACAGCAATCTCAAATAATACACATGATAACAGGGGGGTCCAAAATGCCCCCCCCCTGGTTCAAACGGAAAAAACAGCATTTAAATCATACAAATGAATCAGGTTCGGAATCTTGTCTTAATCCTTCAAGAATATTTTTTCTCAAAACTTATGTCATTAATAATTTTAAAATCTAATTGCAATAATAATTAAAATATTTTTTCACAAATTGAAACGTAATAATAATTAAAATATTTTTTCTCAAATTGAAACGTAATAATAATTAAAATATTTTTCACAAAATCTGAATGCAATATTTCTTAAAATAATTTTTAAGAAAATCTAAATGCAATAATAATTAAAATGTTTCCCAAAATAATTTTTCAAAATACTTATGTTATAAAGATACATTCCTAGTACATGGAATCAAGTCGAAATGTATATGCTAATAGGGGGGGGGGGTGTTTTATACCCCTCCTGGTCAAACGAAAAATACAGCATTTCAATCATACAAATGAATCAGGTTCGGAATCTTGTCTTAATCCTTCAAGAATATTTTTTTAATCTTTTTGGTTTTGATTTCTAATTAATGTATTGAGATGGTTTACAAAATTATTCCTGTCTATATTTGTTTTATAATGTCCCCAAGCTAATGTGTCAATACCATTTTCTAAAATAAATCTTTTATCATCATAAATACTTAAAGCTTTTTTGTTTTGTTTTACAGTAAAAACATCATGTTTCTTAGTTCTAAATAAAATTTGTTTAACATATTTTGGTTCTTTTGTCAGTAAACAATTTTCAAAATCATTAAAACATATTTTATTTTCCACAACATTTTTTTTAACACCTTTGGGTTTTTTTAATTTATTTTTCACTATTTAAGATTCTATGGGAATATAATTTGGATCTTAAACCTATAAATTCAGTCATAATTTTTCCATTTAACTCATCTTTAAATTTACCTAAGACTTTTTTGTGAACTAAAGGTAAACCATATATATTCTCTTTTGAATAATCTGAAGTGTCAAAATGATCTAACATAATTTTCATATCCTGGTAGAAATCATCAGTTTTTATTTCTAATATTAGTGAGTCTGTATCTGTATACAACAATCTAACTTTATTTCCATATTTTTTCTTTATTACCTATATTATAATAAAAATCGTACATTAACAATTTAGACAAATCTAAAACACACATTCCTATATATATATTGGTTGTTTGAAAGAAATTTGGCATTTTTTCATATGGACTGCAGCTAAATTCTCTGTAAAAATGGTTCTTTTGTCAAAATTTGGTTTTGCAATTAATTTTTCTAGTTGTAATGCATTATTACATAATCTTATGTCAACATGATTTCTTACATTCATCATGGTACGTCCATAAACACAGTTGTTCATTAATTTGAAATATTCTTAATTAATTGGTATACCTTTGTATGTTTTATTAAATCTAAAAGGTACAATTGTTTGATCTCTGTCATTGTTTCGATGACGATAAGATGTAAAATGAGCAGCCCAATTTTTACAACCAACTGTTAAATTACATTTAACACAATATTTGTTAGGATGTGTTTTTTTATTTAATACATTCATTTTATTACATGTATTAATTTTTTTAATTAAAGGTTCAATTTTTTTAATCCTTCCATTCTTTATTATATTCTTTATTATTTTTTTTTACATTCAATTTTTTAATAAAAATAATTTCTATTAAAAAAATTCCTTAGCCTTTTTTAATTTTTCTAATTGAATTTTATCTAAATAATAAATATTTTCTCCTTTAAATATTTTTTTACTAGTAATATTAAATGTTGCATTAGTATTATTTTTATGAGCTTCTTGTAATTTTTTAATTTGGTAATTATTTGATTTGAAGTAGTACATTTTATAATATAAAATATTATAAAATATTATAAATTTATTCACATATTAAATTTATTCCTAAACGTCTTTTTCCTTTCATTGCATATGCAGTTAAAATAGCCGGAATTTTTTCAGACAGAACAATCAGAATCTTTACATCTTTCCAAGGCTTTTTGTTCTAAAATTTTATTAGCAATATGTCTTGATTTAATGTCTTTATGGTTTTTGTAAAAATAATCATGTTCTCTTGCAGCTTCATCTAATTTATTGATTGGTTGTATATTTTGTTCTTCATTTTTCTCTAAATTTGTAAATGGTCCTAAATAATTATATTTAGGATAATGCATCGGAGGTAAAAATTTACAATTCAAAAAATCATTAAAAAAACCTACACCTTTTATAATTTTCTTTGGTAAACTTGAAATAAATTACCATAAATATATTAGACCTTTATTAGGAATGTCAATTACTTTTTCCATTTTTTTAATACAAAAATTAAGAATTTCAAGTTTGTCATCATGGTAATAATTATTCCCCGCTCTTTCTTCACTATATATATATTTTATATTTTTTCTCTTAATTGTTTTATATTATATTCTATGTCATTTGTTATTTCATTTGGAAAATTATTAACATATTGTAGTAAATATTCAATACCTTTACGGTCATCTATTAGTTGTTCCATTTTTATTTTAAATAATTTAAGAATACCAAGTTTTTCATTATGAAAACCATAATTTCCTGCTTTTTCTTCAACTGCCATTAAATGACATCTTTCATTTAATTGTTTCATATTGTCAATCCAATGAAATTCAATTTCGTTATTTATATAATTCATTAAACCTGCTCCTTTATTTTCTGTTGCTTTTGTAGGGTTTAAAATTTCTGTTGTTGGTATTGTTGGTGTTTTATTTAACTTCATTTTTTTCCAAATAGGACTAATCATTTTAATATATTTGTCACCTTTACTTGATTTCGGTTTTCCTGTTGATTTGTCATTATTTTGGTATATTGCTTCTGTTTCAATTAATATTTTTGCATAATTTTTGTAATCTTCATTTGTATAAAATTCTGGTTTTGTAACATCTTAATGAGTTAACAATCTTCACATACCTGAAGTTAATATATGTTTTTTTCCATTTCAAATTATGTCATCAAAAATCTTATATTATTTTTTATTGGTTTTTCAAGTTTATAGTAGAAACGATTATTAATCAGATCGATTGTTATAAATCCATAGTCATTTTCCCAACAATCTGAACATAAAGTTTTAAATTCATTTAAAGAAATAGTATTACTTAAAAAATCATCCCAAACATTTTTTATATATTGAGTTGATTTAAAAGCAATTAAAAGAGTTAAATTATTTCTTATATATTGTTTATTTACTGAACTATAACATTGATTTAAATAAGTAACTGAAATGTCTTTTGGTCTTGATCTATTCATATATTCATAAATAGGTTTTTGTTCATCTAAAGGAATGTCATCAAATACAACTAAACTACCAGGTTCACATTCGTCTACAGATATTATGTCTGTATTAGTTATATAAAAATAAATCTCAGGTATACTTTCAAATATTTCTACTAGTTCATTATAAATTGGTTGATCAATACTTTTTGTAAAAATATATAAATTTTCATACTTAGTCCAATGACTTAGAATTATACTCCTCAAAACAGTTGTTTTACCATAACCTAATGGACCGAACAACATAAGTCGCATAGGTAAATGAAATAAAGTTTTTTTTTTTTTTTTTATTTTATATGGTTTTATTGCAATAAATTCCATTTTTATAATAAAAATTTTTTTATTTTTACTTATATAAATAATGTATAATATTTTTAAAAAGTATGATCCTTTTATTGAAAGAGTTCAAACTAAAACATGGATACCTACGAATAACATTCATCTTAATACACCTAATAAAGACACAATTTTTAAAATAAATAGTATGGACAGTTTTCTGGACATTAGAAAAACAAAGTTTTTTATGTCTGGTAGATATTTGCAAAAAGATGAAAAAGAATATCCTAAAGATTCAAAAATAGAATTAGTTGACAATTTTCCTCCATTTTTATTTAGTAAATGTACAGCTAAAATTTGTGGTAAAACAATATCTGAAATTGAGTGTACAGGAAGAGTAAGTACAATTAAAAGTGTCATAAGCTACTCTCTGGGTTTAAACAGGCCAACTATAAACTCTGGTCTTGTAAGTAATTTTAAAGGTGGAGGTCATTTTAATGTTATGGGTAATTTATCACAATTTGGCATACCATTTTTCAAAGACCATCCATATCCTGTTTTCAAATGTGACATGGAATTATGGTTTATTAGAAATACAGATGATGATGCATTATTAAAAAAAGTTATTACAGGAACACAAGATGGTAAAATTATTATTGATGAATTTACAATTAAAATTCCAATTGTAGAATACAATCCTTTGCAAAAATTTTTATTGTTAAGAGTTAACTGAACTTTCTCAAGAAAAAAAGTATACTTTTAATTTTAAAGCGTGGCAATGTATTGAGGAAATAAATATATCTGGAAGAACTATAAAAATTGATTTAACATCTCAATATCGAAGTGAAAATCATTCTGTGTTTTGTGGTTTTGGATTACAAACAAACAAATTAAATACTCAAGATCATGATCCTGGTGAATTTGATCATTGTTGTGTTAGAAACTATTGATATGAAATAAATGGAAAACGTTATCCTGAAGAATGTCAAGATGAAGATTTTAAGAATAATAAATTTTGCCAATCTTATGAGAATTTAACGTCTTATAAATTAACTTACCATTAAAATCAACAAGAACTTACATTGATGTATAATGATCTAAATGATTTTAAATAATATAGGTAAAATTAATATTGTTAATTAATTTTGTAATATTTCTAATTAAAACAGTTTACAACCAATGAATATTTCTGCAACTAAAAAAAATATAATTTTACATATTGAGTTACATGAAGATTTACCTAAAGATATAATTTGTTACATTTTTTTCATAAGAGAAGATGAATTTTTGTTTGACATTGAAAAAGGTACTATTGAAGAAACTTTTAGTGGTTAAAATATATATTTGTTTTCAAGAGAATATTTCTCTTCAAAAATAATTTAATATTTATTCTTTAATTAAATCAAGATAAACAATGAATTCATCGTCATCAAAATAATATTTAATACCATTTTGGTCTATAATATGTATTTCTATAGTTTGAAAATTTCCTTTAACTGGCATGTATATTATTGGATTAGTTTTTGTGTATGGATTAACATCATCATAATAAAAATTATACAAAAGATCTTCCTCAATGTGATTAACATTATTAACAGATGAAAAAGATTTTTCAATTATGTTGCAATGTACATCTAATAATCGTTTATTTATATTAATATTTAAGATTTCTCCAATGTATTTATATAAATAATTTATATTGTCAATCCCTAAACTTAATTTAAAATTTTTGTCCAATGTAAAATAATCTTTTGTTGTTACTTTAATGTAATTACCATTATTTTCAAACTTCATAATTGAAGAGAATAGACTATTTAAATGCACAATTGAATAATTTCCTTTTAATTCGGTTTTACTATTTTTAGTAGAAATAATACCTTTAATATTTTTTATAAAACCTTGTGTATAAAACATTACTTTCTTTGTACCTCTTATTTTATAAAAAATATCTGGTTTTAGTCCGTATGAAACAGGCCATCTTTTATTTATAGGGATTGCATCTGTTATAAAATCTCCAATATAATCAAAACCTAAACATTTTGTTAAATATTCATCAAAACATAGACCGATTGAGGCTGAAATATTTATAAAACCAACAATTAATTCAAGACTTATTTTAGGAAAATCGTAACAATTCAATACATTTTCAATTTCGTTTATTGTGTATAATCCTTTAAAAATTGTGTCCATTGGTATTTCACCATTTCTACCTAATCTAAATCTACAATCTTGTTCTACATTTATATAATTTTCATTAGAATTAGGATAATAAATTATTGGATTACTACTAACTATTAAAAAATCAAATTCAGTGTTTTGAAAGCCTAAATATTTTTTTAAATTTGCATCTAAATTATAATAACAAGGAGATATTATTTCAATTTTTTTATTAACATAAGTTAACACTATATGATTAATTAGTTTGTTTAATTCTGTAATACTATATTCTCCTGTTTTTATTTGTATAATTTGATCAAGAATTTGTATTTTACAATCTGTTTCAATATTTATTAAATTTAAACCTTTTAAAAATATAGAATCCAGTCCTATTTTGTAATTATTATTATTATAATATTTTTCTGTTAAATGAATACAACCGTTTTTAACTTTTATAAATACCATTTATAAAAGTAATTATATTTTTTATTCAAACATCGAAAATTTAAAACATACATCAAAACGTTTGTTATATATATTATACAACATAACAACATAACAACATGTGAATAGAAGTTGTAACATGGTGCGGCCTACATTATCACCTTGATTTGTATCTACCTCAGTCTTGTTCAAAGGCTGACATATATAATGTCCACCTCTGACCTTTAAATTCTATAAATAAATACATGTTTAACCCACCGCACCACAATGTTTAGATAAAAAAATAAAAGACCCCTCTGTTATCATGTGTATTATTTGAGATTGCTGTACTTTTTCTGTGTCATTATAACATAAGTATTTTGAAAAATATTTTAAGAAATATTGCATTTAGATTAAGTGAAAAATATTTTAATTATTATTGCATTTAGATTTTGTGATCTTTTTGCACATTGTTTTCTTTGTGATCTTTTATTGATGTAAAATGAAGGTGGGCCAGGAATGGTACATGTATACTATTGTAATATATTAAAAGATATATTGTAGAATTGACAAAAATATAAACATTAATGTGAATTAAGTCTAATTTGTTTAGAATTTATTTATCATTATTTTTGAATAATTATTTAATTAAAAACACATTACCAACCTATTAATTTATAATTTAAATGTTTGTTTCTTTTTTGTTTTATTTAAAGGCCAATCGGAAACAATTTTATACACCCCACGGACCGCTACAGTTTTCATGACCGCAATCGAGCCAACTGAATTATTAGTATTATTATTATTATTGTTATTATTATTATTTTATTATTTATTACCTATTTTTTTTATTATTATTATTCATTTTTTTTTTTTATCAAAATCAATGTTGTTGTTTTTTTGTGGCGTCTATACGGTGTGTATACCCACTATAATATCATGTATATAGACTACATTATTAGTACCATCGGGAAACCGTTGTACCAACCGATTTGTAACAATACACAACTATAGGTATGTGGCCTACCTATCAATATGAATGTATTTCAACCAACTAAATTTAATGAGTTATAATATTTATATATCTAAATAATGTAATAATTATACTCAATTAAATGTATGCATAATTAATGTTTAAGTACAGTTAAACTACCTAGGTATATACTATAATAATTAATTAATTTCTTCAATTAAATAAATATGCTTAAGTTGTAAAATGTTTCAAGTTTATTTTTCAAATACCTACTGATAAATACCTAATTCTCTGCGAAAATATTACTCAAAATAGTACAATAAATATTATATTTTTAACGGAGCAGGGAGGGATGAATGTGTTGATTTTACAATGATATGTGTTTTTTCAGCATCTTTTCGGATGAGAAAGTGAATTTAGTACTTTTAAAAGGGCAGTATTGAAAATTCCAAGTAGTTTGTATCTTGTATCTTTTAAAATTTGTGAATTGTGTGTAGTATCTTATAAGAAGATGGAAATGTATTTATTTTTTTTTAAATAAACGTTAAACCAAAAAATTATTACTGTTTCATATGCATTTAGATTCTGAGTGATTAATGTATTGATTTTACAATGTGTGGTTTTTTATATACAAAAAGTAGTCAAAAATATGCCTAGTTTTTCAATTGGATCTAGTTGGTAGGTAGTTTTAAAAGGTCAAAATTGACGTCAACCAATACTAGTTTTGTACCAATGTGTTTGTTTCTATGACTATTAAACCTAGGTATCTAATAACACTCATAACCTCATAAGAACTCACGGATTATTCTAGCTTTTATTTTATCAAAATCTATCATGTAGGTACCTAGTTTAATCGGAGAGTGGTTCATAAACTAAACTATGTACGTACATACTATGCGAGTTGGGTCAAAATGATTATAAGGTTTACATTTTCCTACAGGTAGTATATTATAATACTTTTTATATATTAAGTAGTTATTCAGTTTATTTATTTATTTATTATTATTTTAAGGGAGCTTATTATAATCCAATTACAATAATTAATTTAATTAAGTTCAACAATTACATACAAATAAATCAAAAAGGGACACAATAATACAATATTAAGCACAAAAAATTCTGTTTATATAAATATTAAATTATTCAATGAAATTAAAGTTAAACAAATCGACATTTATATCATTAGCTATTGACATTATCCTATTCATAGGAGAAGCTGAAGCATAATTTGTTTTATGAGTGGACACATAAAACATAGTGGTTGATCTAGTTCTGCATTGAGGGACATTAAAATTGAGAGAACCTAAAATAATTGGGCAATTGATAAAACTATTAACTAGCTTAAATAAAAATTTCATATCATAAATTGTCCTACTCTCGGATAAGCTTGCAATGTCAAAAAATCTAATAGTGGTTGATAAGAAGAATGTTGCACACGGGTTAAATTACATTTGAATGCCATGAATCTAAGGAAACGGACTTGAATATTATCTAAGCATTGAATTTGATAATTTAAGTATGGTGACCAAACCACAATGTTGTATTCCAATATTGATCGGACTAGAGAAGTATATAATGTTTTAATAACAACTGGATAAGTGGAATCCTTTACAATTTCTTAAAATAAAGCCTAAAATCATCGACGATTTTCTAACAGTATGTAATAAGTGTTTATTAAATGTAAGAGTTGAATCAAATATTACACCCAAATCGCTGATTTCATGAACACGTATCAAAGGAGACTGGTAAATACTGACGGGCTAAATAAGAGTGTGACGAATTCTTATTCTAGAACATTATCATAATTAATATTAAATATTGAAAAATATAAATAAAAACATGCTTTTATCTAGATTTTATGTTTAGTGCCTGTACACTAATTATTGAGCTCAAATTTATACAATAGATGGTGCTGTAAAAAAAAATCAAAAATTCGACGCTGAGTTTTTGCTTCAACATAGTATGGAGTAGAAACAAAAAAATTAACATTTTGAGTGTTAACAAGAACATTTTTTTAGGGTTTTATAATTATGCATGAATTTCTGTCATAATTTTTGTTAACCATCACGACCTCTCACAAATATTACCTAACGCCGGCTCTGAATAGAGAACAATATATTATAATAGGTATTATGCATAATACAATAATATGTTATAATTAGGGTTCGGATTTATATGCCTATAAAAAACTATTAAATATTCCCTAAAAAATATACTGATATGTTGTAATAATTACTTAAATATGCTCTAAAAAAAGTTGTTATATGCATTTATAAAAAAAAATAATGTTAAAATAATTTTTATTCAAAAAATCAGTGGTCAAATAAAATGTATAAAATACTAAATATTTAAAATATAAGTTTAATTGACGGCTATAGTAGATTTTCGTTGGTTTTGATAGTCGATTTTGTCTTTTTAAAATTTTTAAATTTCATGCCATCTTTTTTAATTTAACTGACTTATCAAATTAAATTGAATTATTTCGTAAAAATTTCGATGGAAAAAAATTTGAAGAAAAAACATTTTATTCATTTTCTGTAACAAAATCGAATACATTATATACTTTAGATATGTATTTTACTTATAAAATTAATTTTTTCAATTGACTTTACCATTAAAATCTGAATAGCATTGGACAATCATCGTCTTTTTCAAGTTTTTGAAGGTCTTCGTCGATTGTCAGCTAAAACAGTTTTTTTACGTCTAAAAACTTCTTTCGAAGTCCACTGAAGACACGGGAGCATCTATCACTATTATATTTTGGTCCATATTGGAAATTGATTCACGTGTACCGGAAATAATATCTGTTATATTTTTCAATGATTCATATGCGGTATTTTTCTTGAGAATTGTGTTTAATTTATTATTGACTGATCTACCTATACTCAGGTGTCTCGGCTATTTTTTTTACAATTTCTTCAAAAGACGAAACAGAATGGGCCAATAAAACGTTTTGTTTTTCCGTAAACATTTATCTAATTGATTTATGTTCCACTCACACCATAATGATATCGTGTTATCTAACGATGAGCGATAGATTATGTAGACATAAGGACAAATTACGATAAACACGATGTGTATAGTTTGTGAGAGGACGCAGGTTTTTAATCGCCGTGAACAATTAAGCAGCCATATCGTAAAAACAGATAAGATAAAAATTGTTCTTGTCCGCTATATCACGCGTGCTTAACTGAGGACGAACATTTACGGTGATTGAAAACCGCATCCAAACTATCCACCAAATATGTAATTCTAATTATATTATTTTTGTTTAAAAAAAATAAAAACAAAAATCTTACAAATAAACTCAAAAATATGCACTAAAAATCTAAAATACTAAAATAATCATTACTTTAAAAAAATCTTCAAAATATGCAACGTGAACCGATTTTTATCTTACTAAGCTATCTTTTGGACTCATCCAAAAAATATGCAAAATGCTAGAACATCCTAACCCTAGTTATTATATTAGTGTGTAATATTTTATAATTTTATTTTGAGATTTTTATACAGACTACAAAAAAAACGAAAATACCTGTACAATATAGTCACAATTTTCGCAAGCCACATAAATTAATTTTACAATAGCGTAGCAGCGTTAATGAATAATAAAATATCAAATAAAAACAAGTATGACAAAAACGTTTACCTATATTTGTGCAAGTCAACACGATTTTGCAAACGCAGACGTCATCTTATTATATTATGTAGGTATACTTATATAGTTTTCGTTTTAGCTGCTCACGTTTGGAAATTATTAACTGTATAATATTCTATGCTACGGACTTTATTATATTATGCACAGCAAAACATGCGCTGAACGAATTTCTTCATCCGGTTCAATAACGAACCACGTAATAACGTTTAACCGCGGTTACCGGATCCGTAATAATTGCACTGCGGCGGTTTATCGGGTCCGAACGAGTCAGCACAGTGCACTGTGGTGGGTTTTATGGATCTGTCGCAGGCTAAGTCGACAGTCGACACCCTCTTCGAGGCGTATGAAGAGTCGATATCGGTGGCACCCACGGATTAAGATACCTATATATCTTCAATCTTGTTAAGTATTCGAATACTTTTTTTTGGTAGATATGTCGTAAAATTTGTGGCTTTCCAACACGATTTTGGTTTGACAATTTGGCAGGTCAGTCAAATATAAACTTTCAAGTGTACCTATAATATGCTTATTTTAAATTGAATTACTACAAAATATGATATTCTTTCGAATATTTGATGAAAAATTGTTATTCTATGCATAAATATTCTAATTCGTAAACATTTTGAACTCCAAACATTCATAAAAATGAATTTGACTTTTCAGTAATCTGCAATCTGTACATATCCGCTCTCTATATTATTAATAATAATTAATCTTATTGTTATAAATAATTAAAGAGTAGAAGTAAATAAAATATAAATACTGATAGTAGGTACTGCTCGTAATAATTTTTATTTCAAAAATGAATTCAATAATTAGTGATGAAAATAATTTTATATTTTTCAATCATTCTGTATAATGAAGGAACATGCTGTATACATCCGAAGATATATTACGTTACAAGATAATTAATGTTATTAAATTGATTATATCCAGACGTAACAACAATAATAGAGTATATTATACGGTATTTTATCGTTATCAACGTTCGAAGACATCGTCATTTCGGGTAAAAAATAAATACATACACTAAAAATGAACAAAAAACAAAAACCACTTTTACCATTAGATTTCTGAAACAGTACCCTAACCTAACCTATAGTCGATTACGAAATTAAATAAATAATAAATACCTAGTCGTGAACACGGACGACAATTTAAGATAATATTATCTTAAATCGGGATACGTAATATTATGTACGTCGGTGATCATCACGGACTAAGATATAATGGACTGGAAACGAGCAGCTTATCATGGCCACGAATGTATATACAAGACGAGCGTCTAGAGACAGCCCACGAGCAAATTTCTTATCAATTTTAATATAATATTTATTATCATAATGTCTTATCAAATATCATATACAATTTGAATACCATAATATTGGATTTTTAAAATAATATTTTTATATTATTTTATTTCCATGTTTTGTTGAGTATTTATATTTTATGTTTATTTATTTATTTGTTTATTAATATGAGCGGGGCAAGCGCGGCCAAAAAAACAAGATAATATATCATAATATGTATGTATAAAAATTAAAAATACCAGTCATGCATTAGACACATGCCAACGGTTAGCTAAGGAAGAAATATTATTAAAATGTAAATTATGCTATAATTTATGTACTTCGTTTTCAGTTTAATTAAATTAATAATACAATTTTACAATTTATGAACGGAAAACGCCGACTTTAGTAAAACCGTGGCGTAAAAAATTAAGCACAGCTCCGTTTCTACAGTCCGCCCGAACAGTTCTCGTCGATTCCTTAGCGCGTCCAATCGCGTACCTTCGCCGCGGCGGTGGTCGTTGGTTTTCAAATGTTAACTTTTCTCGAAAAATATTACGCTTTTTACGCTGTTTTTCGACATTTTCTCATCCCCGTCACTCCTCTATTATAATATAGTTATTATAGTCCTCTACATATAATTTGTTTGTTTTAAAAGCCGCCGATGTGCGGTTTGTACGCGATATCGGTCCATAGCCATCACAATCGTCGGTCGTTATTATTGCTTTTTTCGTTTTTCTCGATTCGTTTCGTCTTTTCAACTGCCATTTGTGCTCTATTTGTTAAGTTTATTTCTTTTGAAACCCGTGGATTTTTACACTTTAAAATTCGTGTTCACAAATTGTCAGTCGGTCATCGTTCCAACGCACAAGTGCACAATTTTGTTGATTTGTTTTTGATTCAATTAATATTGCATATATTATTGTAGACATATTGTTTGGTCCTTAATAACGTAGGTATATTGCTTGACGTAAACACAATTTTGTGGTTTGATTTAAATAAATGTATTATTCAAACATACATTATAATAATGTAATAATAATAACAGAGGTCAGATCATTGAATAAATTACAATTAAAGTTTAAACAGTGTGTAGATACATCGAATTATATACGATTATATCGATGTATATCAAATATATCGGTTTACGTCACTCCGTAGACACATAGCTTAATTGCTGAAGTTTTGACCGTTTAAGCCAACACAAATTGTGGCTCGGTAGATTAGGCATAGATCCCCCAATCGTAGGTTACTAGGTAGGTCCAAGTTCGAAACCGTTATTACACTCATCGGGCGACGGCCGTCAGTATAGTTTGATATATCACGGCCGCCCGAAATTCGACTTTTTTGCATATTTTTTTCGATTTTATTTTCACGTTATTTTTCAAAAACATAATACAATATACACTAGGAACATGTTAATATTTATTGGTTGATATTACATTATATGGCTGTATATTATATATTATGTACCTATGTTAGTTATTTAAATTATTAGGAATTTAACACGTATTATTTTCTCTAAAATGTCATTGTTATATTATATCATATAATAAATACATATTATATTTGTTTTATCTTTCGTAAATTATTTCAAATGTTGTGTGATTGGGTTTTTGAAAAATACTATTTTTCTCTTCACTTATAGCCGCTAGACGTCGAGTTTGCAATCCACCGCAGGATAGCAATATATATACACTACAGGTACATGTTTATATGTATTGTATTGATTAATATATTATTATGTATCTAAATGATATTTTTTTTAGGAGTTATAATTGCACATTTCTCAAAATGTTCATTGTTATATATCATACAATAAATACATATTATAATTGTTTGTATATTCAATATTGTATATAGTTTGTATTTTTCATAAATTATTTCGTAAGTTGTGTGATAAGGTTTTCACTTATAGCCGCTTGACGTCGAGTGGATTGCCTACCTGATTTGCTGTACACATTGTCCACGATCTTACGAAATCGGATTGCCTACCTAGGTGGCTTATTTGAAAGTTAATCGATTTTGACTTGAGATGACTGACTTACTAGACAATCCAACATGGTTTTCGACTTTACACTTTTTATATAAGAAAAAGTACCGGACACCGGATTGCTTATTTTGGTTCCGTCTTAGACGGGTGATGACTGACTTGCTAGACACTCTAAAACGCAAGTTTTCGAATTTACATTTTCTTACACATACAAAAAAGCACCGGACTGGTAGGCTGGTGGATGGTATCATTAAATTGCCGGTTTTCATGGGCCATAGGAGATTTCTAGACACTGAAACTCGACTTTCAAACGTTCCTGCCTTCGATATGAGACTACCAAATTATCAGAAATTCTTATCACAAAATCACCTTCCATATAAGTGCGATATTTATTATTCGACTGTGTCTCCAAAATCAGTACTCACTTACAACTAACTCGAGGGGGGGGGGGGTTAACTATATTTTCCATTCTTCAGTTACCTACGTTACCAACGTGGTCGGCAATCCACCGTAGGTGTATTGCATAGGTACCTGGTGATATACGCTTCTCATTATGTCCGCGATTCGACGCAGTCGTATTACCTACCTATGTGATTTGATGACTGATAGCTAGATAATCGAATACACCTATCGACTCTACACTTATTAACAACAGGAGATCGTATCCAGCCTATCAATTTACAACGTTTGTGACGGTTTGCTAGACACTCTAACTTTTAAACATTCCCGCAAAAACGTCAAGCTTTATCTCCAATCCATATCACTTATTCTTCTCACAAATCCTAAATTTTCGTTTTACAACTGTAGCGACTTATACTCCAAAATCTGTACCCACTGTCAGCGAGTCCAACAGGCCCCGAGTTTCACTTAAAGCTAGTAAAGATTATTTGTTACTTACTGCTCGTTATAAAGAATGAGTTCGGAATTTGAATTTTAGATATCATTCATATTCATTTTTTACTTACTTCCTTCAATAACATAGATAATAAAACTCATAAAAATACTTAATAAACAAATACTTTCGAACATTTAAATCTATGACAACAAATATTATAAAGTAGATCTATCATTGTTTATGGACTTATTTTTTTTTTGTACGTATTAAGTTTTCTTTCTGTTTTAAAAATTTAGTTGGTGTTTCAATATACCTATTATTTTTACGATGGAGCTTAGTTTTTATCATGGTTGTTGGTTGTATTATCATTAGTATTTTCTGCAGTTTTAAAGATATCCTTATAATGTTATGTGTTTACTGCTTTACATTTACTTCACTCGGTCCTACTTAATATTCGCGGTTACCGGACCACAACTCGTGATACGTTGGGGGATGGATCACGGTAACTTGGTCTTAAATTGTAATAAATGAAAAGTTTCGTATCGTATAATACCACAGTCAGGTACATAATATACACAAATCAGTATTAATAAGTATATATATGGACCATCCTCAAAATTAATCAAAGCTTAACCTTATGATGTGCAATATTATAATGTTGACAACAACTTGTACAATGATAACATAATCATGGTCCAGTGATAATCACGATTAAAGATATCTTTAATCATTAGATTACTATGGATATGGTCACAGCGTATTATTTTGTTGCCGATATTAGCGATGAGTCTTCGAATTAGGTGATCGATGTGCGCATGGGCATAATTATCCAAAGGTTACCATCACAGAATTATTTTAAATCTTACTATTTTAGTTTGTGGTTAATTATATTATTATACTATTACAGTAAGTATTATCCTATTTTTCAAAACAAAACATAATATTATGGTGATTTGATAAAAAATAATCGGCGAATGACGATGCAAGAAGTTGCGTCATGCATGCGCATATCGAACACTTAATTTGGTTATCAGATATCTTGGCTAATCTGATATCAGCAACGTTTTTTTTGTATTGGTTTAATACGCTGTGACTCTATCCATAGTATATAATCCACGATTTGAGACATTCAGGTTACCCAACAGAGCATTATTTTTTATGCCCAGCTTTTATCCTCGATTACAGCATGTGATTACAGCACCAAGGTGAACATTAATTTAGTTAAACAATGTATATTTTTGTGATAGATATATTTTTTATTTCGATATCTTTAAACCAAAAAAATGTGAAATGAAAATCATTGTACAGGGTTAACTCTGGAACTACTTATCGGATCTTCTTGATTGTTTTTTTAAACGAAAGAGTATGTCATGGAGAAGGTTTTTATGAAAGAAAATTTTAGGAAAATCCACAGGAAAAGTTGGAAATCTGGATGTCAAAAATACAACAGTGGCGCCATCTGTCCAGAAAAAAATAAACTAAATAATAAAATAAAAATATAGTTTATTGTTGCGGATTAAAATAATAATAGTATATTATAATATATTGGTTGCTATTGGTTAATCGGGCATATTTGTTGATTTGTATTATTATTTTTTGTCAAAATATATAAATGAATATTTGTGAGTAGATTAGACCTCTGGGAAGAAGATGGGCTATTTTAAAAAGGGGTAAATTTGATTTTTTGATGTGAAACATCTTATGGCGCGGTACAGTAGTGAGACCGACTGTGCCGTGGCGACGCCTCACTCATAGCTCGTCGGCTCAATTCTCCGAAGCTCGGCGATTTCCTCTCTATGTGCGCTGTATCGGCTTATCTATTTTTATACGATTTATAAACGTATAATATGTACACCTATATTGTTGCGTATAAATAGATTGATAGTATATTACATTGGTTATATTGTTACGTGTATGTATATTTTATATTATGTTATTTTGAACGGACCGTTGTAATAACAATATATATTTTCTAATGAAATATGAGTGACAATGACAGTGAAAATATTGCAAATATAATGGAACGAGACAGTGCATCGCCGCCAGAAAAAAGAATTAAATTTCAAGTTAACCAAAATATATGTCAGAGTGAAATGTCTCCGTCATGTGCTTTTGATGTATATCCCGATTCACAATTTACTGATTCGAGTCAAAGGTTAGTTTGTTTATTTTAATAATAATGGTCTCTGTATAACTTCGTCTTTATATTACAAGATAGTGAAGAAGTAAAATACTAATTAGATTAGTAGATATTAGTTATAAATTATGTTTATGACTTAATATGGTTAGTCAACGAAATGCGATAAGTGGTATTCGACGGGTCGATATAAATACAATCGATTACGGCACCAAAGTGTTATCATTTTTTTATTTTTTCCGTTATCAATATTATCACAGATTTAATTAAACAAGTCAAAAAATTTTATAAATAATTCAAAATAACATATTTTAAGTTAAAAGTAAATGTAATAAAATAAATAAATCAACATTTACTGTTATGATTCATAAATACAATTTTAATTCAGAGGAAGCAGAGAGAATGGAAAGTCAGCAATATGTACAGTCATTGAAACGTTTAATCATTAGCAAAAAAATTGCACACAAAAAACTGAAACAGTTCGGCACAATGCACTATCGTCATAGATTTTCTTTATTACGTGCTCAAGTAAAACTTGAGTCAAGGCTGGCATATGAGTCCTATCTAGGTAAAATAAATACTTCCCTCCAGAATGACCCGCATACATTTTGGTCGTTTATCAATAATCGCCGAAATACATCAGGTATCCCTAATGTGATGCATTATGGTGATATTATTGCATCAGATATAGATATTGCAAATCTATTTGCACTTCTTTTCAATTCCGTTTATAAATCACCGTTACCCCCTCCACACTGGAATACTGAAAATATTGGCATTAAACCATTTACATTTTTGCCTTCTAGACTTACTATTGAACTTAATGAGGTAGAAGAAAATTTACTATCCTTGAGAACAACTAAGAGTCGTGGGCCTGATGGTATATCAGCCCAATTTTTATTTAATATTAGGGCACAGTTAAAATATCCTCTATTGTACTTATTTAACCTCTCATTAGCCGAAGGTATATTTCCATCAATATGGAAAACGAGCCAGGTAACACCTATCTATAAATCAGGAGACCCAGGGTCAGTATCTAATTATCGTCCAATTTCTGGTTTACCTCTAATTGGTAAATTATTTGAAAAAATTGTCCATAAATGTATTGAACGTAAATTTAAACTAGTCTTATCAACAAATCAACATGGGTTTTATGGCGGTCGTTCCACAACAACTAGTGCCTTAGAATTCTCGGCGTTTATCAGGGATAGCTTTAAAAACATGAGTCAAATTGATGTGATATTTACTGATATTTCTAAAGCTTTCGACTCCATAAACCATATAGTGTTAATTGATATTCTAGATAAATTGGGTGTAGGTGAACCTCTGCTCTCCTGGTTCAAATCCTATATAACCGGTCGACGACAGTTTGTATCCTTATTTAATCAAAAATCCGCGGAATATTTAGTCACTTCCGGAGTCCCACAAGGTGGGCACTTGTCTCCACTTCTATTTAATATTCTAATAAATACTTTATGCGAATCTGTTGACATCAAAATGCTATTATTTGCGGATGATGTTAAATTATTTAATTGCGTTCAATCTGAGAGTGATGCTATTTCGTTACAAGAATCGTTGAATAAGTTAGTCAATTGGTGTAATACAGTTGGGTTAGAGCTGGCAATCCACAAATGTAAAGTTATGTCTTTTTCGAGACGTCACTCAATTATTCATTATGATTACCCTATTGATAACGTGATATTACAGCGAATAAACCAAGTTGAAGATTTAGGTTTTATTTTTACTCCAACGTTATCGTTTGCACCTCATATTGACTGGATAGTAGGCAAAGCATTGAGATCATTAGGGTTTATAAGGCGACATGCAGGTTCGGTCATGTCTGTAAGATGTTTGTTAATATTATATACTTCTCTTGTTAGATCGATTGTAGAGTATGGATCTGTAGTATGGTCTCCAAGGACCAAATGTGACATTGTTCGAATTGAACGTGTTCAGCATCGTTTCTTGAATATGGTTTCTCGATCTATGGGCATTAATCATGAACCCCATGACTATAAACCCGTCTTAATAGCACTCAATTTATCCACCCTAAGCGATAGAAGAAATATGAGTGACATTAAACTTTTGAATGGCTTAGTCTCTGGTGTAATTGACTCCCCAGACTTGTTATCTAGAATAGGTTTTCGCATTTCAGGTACAACCCGTTCTCGTGACCCCTACTACCTTGCTGCAGTATCCAAAAATTATTTGGATGATGATCCTCTAAGGAGAGCTATGTCTCTAGTTAATAATCATACTAGTTAATCATTTTTTCTATTTTAGGTTTGTTCAGTTATATTTAATTTTCAGGAGCCTACTATGTACTACTATATAATTCTAATTTATTGATACTCAATGTGTTATGTTTAGATATATATATATGTGTAAAATATATTATATTGTATATTCATTAATATGTAATATTTGAAAAAGCTGTATGGCGTTTAAATACAAATACAAATACAAATACAAAATATTCCGCAGAGTCTATTGTTCGATGAACATGCTGAAGAGTTGTCATTTCCAAGCATTTATCTAGGACAATTTAGACAATTTAAGGATGATGTAAGAGTCACTCCATTCATAATAGCTTCGAGCGAACTGCGACGTTCTGATCGCCGAGGAGTTGCTCCATATCATTTGTTGTATATGGCTGTAAAAATAATGAGATTACGCGTTCGCGACTGCTTGACTATTGCTTCCAAACATATTGGTCCAGATACCAAAGTTACTAAAGAACAAATACAGTCTGAAGAATATATCAATAGTTGCATGGAGTCTAATTTGGCTTTTCTTCAATCCATACCGAATTCTCTTTGGTACTGGGCTGAAAGAAAACGCGACTTATTTGCAATGATAAGACAGTTAGGAAAGCCAACTGCGTTTATGACATTGAGTGCGAACGAAATAGGATGGCCAGATTTGTTGAAATTATTGTACACGTTAGCAAAAGGGAGACAGCATACGGAAGAATTCATTGCATCAGAATTAAGCTTTATTGAAAAAAGTTCATTGATCAACAATGACGCCGTTACATGTGCAGTTTATTTCAACAAATTAGTCAATGTCATAATGACAATATTGCAATCTAAAAAATTAAGTCCTTTTGGAAAGTATAGGGTTATCAACTACTTTAAACGAATTGAATTTCAACATCGAGGCAGCCCACATGCACATATTTTACTATGGCTTCAACAAGCTCCCAAAGATATTCATGGAGAGGAAAAAGAACAAGCAATAGAAATGATCGACAGTTTAGTATCAGTATCCACATCAGAGGTATCTGGGAATATCAAATTGGTAACGCATAAACACTCTTTCACATGCTATAAGAAAGTTGTAGCTAACACAGTACAAAAATGCCGATTCGATGCATCATTCATGCCCTGTACATCAACTATGATTTTTATACCGATGGATAAATCTGATTCACGATATAAAGAATATTCTACAAGATACGCTGAAATCAAAATAAATTTAGAAAGTAATATTACAATAATATGGATGATTTCTATGAACATAACAATATCAGATCAGAAGAAGAATACAGAGAGATAATTAGAGCAGGCATTGTTAGACCACGAATATTTTATAAAAGGAATCCGTCAGAAAAGTGGCACAACACTTTTAATCCATTCGTCTTCAATATTTTAAAATCTAATATGGATTTTCAAATAATAACAGAAGAATATTCTTGTGCAGCATATGTTTTGAATATGTGAATAAAACCAATAGAGGAATCAGTAATTTACAACGCAATATCTTAGAAATTATGAATGAGCATCCAGAATTTGATATTGTTGAAATAACTAGAAAAATGAGTGTTGATGTGCTTCATTCTGTTGAAATGACCAGTCAAGAAGCTGCTTGGTATCTGCTTAGAGAACCAATGTCGAAATCTTCAGTTGTGGTTCAATATATAAACACTTGTTGGCCAATAGAACGACAAAGGATTAAAAAAACCCAAAAACAAATAAGTGAACTCAGCGATGACTTAACTGATATTTGGAAAGAAGACTGGTATGATAAGTATCAAAAACGACCTGAAGAATTGGAATATATTTCTCTGGCACAATTTGTTTCAAAATATACAAAGAATAATAATGGAGTTTACGTTGAAAGAAAGCAGCCATGAATAATTCGATATAGAAATTATGATATGGCTCAAGACTTTAATGAGTACAGGAGAGAAATGGTAACATTACATCTACCATTTAAGAATGAAGATACCGAAATTTTAGCTGACAAGAAATTCATTACGATATATGATGAAAACGAAGATACCATCTTAGAAAGAAGAAAAGAATTTGAATCAGATATCGATATTCAAAAGACTATTGAGATATGCCGGCAATTATGTCATCAAAATGAACAATTTAATGATGACGAAGCAGAAGTTCGAGACGTTGCTGTAAGATTTCCAGAGCCAAATCCTTTTCAAGAGTTATACAGAGATCCAAATGCTGCTGTTAACGAAGATTTGCGAATAGCTACACTTAAAAACTTGGGAGCAATAGCTAAGAGAAAAGATAATATCAAAAACCTTGATCAGTTTTGCGAATTAATGAGAAGTGCTAATGAAAAACAGAAAGAACTACTGTTACACGTCATTAATCATGTTTTATGCGGAGAAAAATCTCCACTACAAATATTTTTTACAGGACCAGCTGGAAGTGGCAAAACTTTTGTCATCAAATTAATAATGGAAATTTATAATAGATTCTCCAATAATGACGGTTTTTGTAATTCGTTTATTACATGTGCTTCTACAGGAAAAGCTGCTGTAGCTATAAATGGAACTACAGTACACACAGCATTGAAAATATCACTATCCAAATTACTTCCATTATCAATGGAAACAGCCCAACAATATCGGTGTTTGTTCAAATACGTCAAAGTATTGATAATTGATGAAGTGAGTATGATTGGGGCCGAACTTTTGAACCAAATTGATGTACGACTAAAACAAATAACTGGAAATTTCGATGAACCATTTGGTAGATTAGATGCTATTTTTATTGGAGATTTGCGGCAATTACCTCCAGTTCGAGCAACTCCAATTTATAAGCAACCTAAACAGCGTATGGTTGGACCTCTACTGTGGTGAGGATTACAATTTTATGAGTTGACTTAAGTTATGCGACAAACTAATATTATGTTTGCTTCTATTCTAACGAAGATTGGTAACGGATCAATTCTTAACGTTGATGAATTAGCAATTATTGAGTCTAGAATCTTTACGAAAGAAGAAGTCTTACAGCGCTGTCCAAATGGTATTCGATTATTCCATGAAAATGCATCTGTTAATGAATACAACAAAAACATTTTACAACAAGCTGAGAATAGATTGGAATCAATCGCAATAGACGTTATTTCTGGCTGCAAAAATCACGGACAAGAAGCATTTGTGAGACAAAAGATGCACAAGATGTCTGTGATCGATACAGGGGGTTTGCCATACGATATCATTTTTGTAATTGGAAAACCGTACATCATTACAACTAATATAGATGTTGCTGATGGATTATCAAATGGTGCTGTTGGAAAATTAGTTTATATTGAACAAAATGTAGATAATCAAATCACTCGTGTATGGCTCGTATTCGCTGATCAAAAAACTGGCATGGCAGCTAAAAGAAAAGCAGCTGCTTACGTTACAGAACACAATATTGACAAACGTGCTGTTCCTATTACTCGTCAAACTTCAAGCATATCTCTCAATAACAACAAAACTATTCTAGCAAAGAGAAATCACTTTTCATTGATACCTGGATGTGCTATGACTATTCATAAGACTCAAGGAGGTACATATGACGAGATAGTTTATGAATACAACAAGAGTCATTCCGTTCAATTATTGTACGTAGCTCTTACAAGAGTGAAAACAATTGACGGTTTGTACATGTGTACACGTAATGATGATTTAAGATTTTATCATGGAAAACGGGCCGATCCGTCTATTGTATCTTTGCAAGAAGAGTTCAAAAGATTATCATTAAACAGATTAACTATTTTACAAACAGATACTACTAATTTTATGACATCAAGAGAAGGATTGACCATTTATACTCTGAACTGCCAAAGTCTCAACAAGCATGCTTTAGATTTAAACGATTCTATTTCTCAGAAAAGAAACTTCTTGTTGTTATCTGAAACATGGCTTCCTGATGATAAATCAATCGAATTGCCAAATTCTCTCTGCTCACTTTGCTCACTTTAAACGAAAAAATGTTAGAGCCGCTGGAGTTGCCATATATCAGAGATCGAATATTTCTCACGTTTCGACCACTAATATAGATCTTATGGTACAAAATGCTACAGAAATTAACGTGAGTCAAGCACCTGTAGGTGACCTGTGTGCTTCTCAAATTGTTATGGATGACGGAAGAGAATTTCTCATGGTCATTGTATACATTTCACCCAATCAAAAAATTAACGATATCATTGCATTTTTACATCGGTGATTACTTCCATATAGTCACGAAGGATCGATGCTTTTGAAAGATAATTTGGATAAATTACTATTACTTTTAGCAGGAGATTTTAATGTAAATTTCGCAAGAGACAATTCATTACAATTAATTACATTTCTTCAAGAAAAATTTAGTTTGCATATTAATAACGATTCAAGAGAAGCATCGACCAGATATGGAACTGCTATAGATTATAGAGTATTCACAAGGTACCTTGATAACGTTATGTCACGTACTTTTGTTGCTTATTTCAGTTATCATCGTCCAATTGTTACATTAATACCAGCAATTGTAACATTAGAAGCATCAATTGCTACTGTCACAGAAATAACTGACGGAGCAACAGATAATATTGATTAGAGTAGTTACATTATTAAATTTGTATATTTTTGTATGTCTTTGTAAATCTTTTAAGTAATTCATATGCAAATAAAAAACAAAATAGTCTTAAGATATTAATTTAAAAATTATTTCATAGTCATCTTACTCACCATCTATTTTCAACATTATTACAATAAAAAATTTTTGATGTTTCACATCTGCCAGGCGTCCCGCGACGGCTCACGTTTTTTTTATTCATCGGATTTTAGTATGTATATAGGTTAGGTCAGGATTTTGTATTATTTGATTATATTAATCCGCCGTAGGTGGAATTAAGTAAAAACGACAAATTTGGTATAGCTTTGATACTTTAAAGTTAAATCATACACCTACGTACAAACAGCACGGAGTCCGCGATCTACCGCAGGTAAATTGCCTACCTGATAATTTATTGCTGTGAATAAGAATTTTTATTCCAAGCAATAGAAAATTTAAGATAAATTTTGAACATCATACACCAAATATTCAATTACGATTATAGGTATCGGTCGGATCTATGTATTATGTAGATACGTGGGTCAGACCAGTCCGGTCATAACGTCACTACTACTCGACAATTATCCAGTGAATTGGTCCAATCATGCCAAATACCTCAGTGTTACAATTGGACGAAAACTCACCTTCGACAAATACATCCAAGACATCACCAAAATGGCCACACGCGTTCAAGGAATACTTTACCATATTCTTAACCGTTCTGGCCCCGTCCCCACGACTTCGAAACTCAACATTTTAAAACTCTACGTCTTCCCAATTCTTTCTTATGCTGGCTCCTCTTGGGCATCCTTCGTTGGTCCCTCACTTTGGAAACGCATCTAATCGGCCCAAAACATCGGCATTTGTACGATAACGGGCATGCTCACTATCGTTAAAAACTCGGTCCTTCTACAATCTTCTAATTTCAAGTCTATCCACAATTTTATTCATACCCAATCCAGATCGATGTTCTACAAAAACTCTTTCTCCGTTCATGCCCACATCCGACTTCTAGGCAAAACTCACCCCCTCCAACCAATAAAAAAAGAATCAAACCCTACTCATTAACACGAGTAAACCAAAAAATTTAAAAAAATTCATACTTCCATCCACTAGCAGAGGCAAAAGCCTGGTATAGTAAAACAGCACAGCCATCCCTACAAAGCAAAGCAAAAAAATCATTCAGTGTTCCTGTTGAAGTACACAGATATACAGAAGTTAAAGGTAAATAATAATAAGTATAATGATACGATGTACAATGGTATTACGATGCGTAATATAAATCAACGACTAACTATGTATACCCGGCTACACTACACAAGACATATATGCTGTAGTATTATAAAAATGTAGAGTCAGCGTCTGCTGAACTACAGTGTGAATATATTACTTATACACTACATTATATAGAGTGTTTTGTTTATAATCCCAACAGTTCCACACAACTGTTCCGTTGCAGAACCCACCCGGGCAGACTTGTGTGGTTTAGATCTTCCCTAAAAGACAAATACTCCGTAGCAAGACCCATGCGACGGAATGGAAACTCCTGTACAGTCCACTCATAAGAACATGAACTCGAGAGTCATTCCTCGCCAGAACATAAACATTATAAATAACAGAAATAGAACATTTCATTTTAATTAGACATTTTTGTAAGCAACTTCTATTACTTAAATTAGGACTTAATGAACAAATTTCACACAGATTAAAATAACGCATCTTGACAAAAATATTTATTTTTTTTATAAATAATATACTTACTAAAATCCCCTACAAAAAATTATTATTATAATTTATAATTTATTAAATATAACTATATAAAAGTTGATTCAAAATTTTCAATAGAGGGACTTATAATTTCAAATTCAATAACTAATAGAATTTTCAAATAATATTATGCTTGTAAAAAAAAAATGCAAAACACTAACATAAGTTGGACGCGAAAACTACATTTTTAGTCGCTATAAGACATTTGTATTATGTGGCTTGAAATAAAAGTATACTTGAAATAAATACAAAACAAAGACTACAATTTTATTATAACAATTGGAAATTAAATACCTAGTAAAAATAATGACAAAAATACAACGGGAATGAAAACTACATTTAAAAAGTAGTCATCCTTTTTTTGTATAATTTGTATGACAATATTTATAATAAATTGTGAAAACAACAGTTATTGATAAAATAAACCATGATAATTCGTATTACATAACGATATAGTAAGTTGCTTATGACTCAAATTTACAATACAATAAAATACACAAAAATTACGCACCTTGTTGTCCTTCTAAACACAGTTATAAACAGGTTAGTTTTGTGGTTAGTTTTTATATTAATTGGCTAAAAAAAATTATTAAATATTTGGAAAATAAACTATAGACATTAATGTTACTATTAAAATTAGAATTTGATGTTATCATGTTAAATTGCTTATATTAATTTTCTTAAAACACAACCGACTAAGGAACCTTAAGATTAATTTAAAACTAAAACTAATTTAAGGGGCCTCCTCTTGTGTCTTTAATAAGGGACAATATTTAAGCAATACGCAATTTCAATGCTACCGCCCATGGTATTTGTGTTAGTCATTAATGATGATTAGTGTGAGAGTGATTATAGGCGGGTACCGATCTATCATTGGACTTTGATTAATAATTTCGTTGCTTAAAACAAATATAATAATATTAAGAAAAGCTCGTGAAAAATGGTCATTTCAAAACCGTATTATATGGTTTAGAAATAGAATATTGAAAATCAAAGTCCAAGCGCCCTGAATGAAGTATTTCTGGTATGTATTGATATCGGATAACTCCGATGCGTGGAGTTTTTCCCGTAAAACATGTTTTTGAGCCAAATACTGGTCACGTGCTTGCCCCTTCGGATCAAATTATAAAAGTTCTCATAATGTCTAATATAATTCAAAAAAAGGACGTAATAAAAATAATTATTTATATAATCACAATATCCTTACGTGCGGGAGGTAGTGATGCAACACCTATAGCATTTTTAAAATTATTAAAACAAAATTATATAAAACAATGCTTCAGTAGGTACTAGGTACCATAAATTTATTAGTTGAATGGTTTACTAATCTCTTATGATCCAATCATGGGCAACTAACTAAACTTTATAGTATACAGAGTGTTTCATTAAGCATGCTCACCTCAATATAAATACAGGTATTTAAAGACAATTTTTTCAAATTTTCAAATTTTTTTTTTACTATTTAAAGAGTACAGTCTTGTGGTGACACAAACTTCTGTTTCTCAAAGCATTATTGGTGAATCACGCTGTATGTATAGTAACTATATTATATTATGTAGGAATATAATGGAAAACTTCGTCTTAACAACTAAGTAGTTAATATGGATCAGACCATATATATTATCGGACATAACCTTATATAATACATAAATATTATATACCTACTCATAACTTTAAAAAGTAAAAGTCATGGGATAAAAATATTTGTAGGCTGGTAGACATTACACCGTTTTGTAACTTATTAAATAAGGCAAAAAAATGTTATCCAAAACAATTTAAATAATTAAAAATTATACAAATTACCGTTATCTACAAAAATTAAGGTGAATGAGCTCTTAAATGTCATATTAAAAATTAAATAAATTGAGATACATGAATTAATTTTTTTGTGTGAGCATTTGGAAAATCTCGCCAGGGCATATGAACAAACAATCAAAACACTGATTAACTAATAAACAAGGTTACAATAATATTACAATAATATTCTTACGGGTTAATTCAGTACATTTTTCTATAAGGTTTATAACATTTTAAAAATGATTAAAACAAAATTATAAAAAACAATGCTTAAGAAGGTGTACCATAAATGTATTAGTTGAATCTTAAAAGTTAAATGGTTTACTATTTACTAATTTCTTATGATCCAATCATAGGCAACTAAATCTGACCATACATTTTACATAATATGGTATTTTTAAGATACTTTCCTAAATCCTAATAGCTATAAAGAATTTATTTTCATATGATTTCCTTAGTCTGCAAATTTTACACCCGCCCAAAATTTTTTGTACGAATATAAAATTGTGTATATCATAACTATTATTAATTACTATTTGATTATAAATTAAAAATATTACCTATACAAAGATCTGAAAGAAAATTATTTTTATTAGCCAATCTTGTCTAATTATTACAAATTAGGGAAACTATTAAACATGTTTAACCATCTGTCTGATTATTTTGTCTGAGTCATTAAATTTGAGAGAATTTCTAAAACACTATGTATAATAATTAATTTCTAAACCATGGTAAAATAATTGATTTAAGTTATTGTTAGTAATATACTTAAATTGATTGTTGCTTGATTAAATAGAAGTTTAATTAAAAATAATTTAAACAAATGTTGTGAGTTAATATATTACTATACTTCACCGGATATACTAGAATAGGTTTCTAGTTTATACAAATATAATGTCAGAATATTATTTTCTTTTTAAGACATATCTAGGCATACAATTTTTATTAGCTATATCATATTATGTTAAACTGAAAAGAAATAAATGGTGTATGTTCTGTTTGTCTCTAGATTATCATAAAACAAGAATAATTATTAGTTATTATATTTAAATTAATTATGGTATTATAAAACGTGTTGCTGTTAAATTTCAGAAAATAAAAATTATAATACACATATTTTAATCATTGTAAATCAATAAATTAATCCTTACCTTTTAATTTTCCAAAAGTAAAGTTCAGTAGCCGCCGGCATAACCCAAACTGAAATTAAAATAAATGTAAGCGTTATTAAATATTACTTAAAAAAAATCATTTTGATATAATATTTTAATATGAGAAAATAATAAAATATAATGTGAACGTTGAGCAACAAATGAATCAGAATACTACTTCTCGATTTCTTTTATAAGCAGTACCTATGTTCCTAATCAATACTCCCTGAGTAAAAAATAAATATTATTCACAATAAGTTGTTTATTCAGTAGGTAACAAGTAATATAATATAACAAGACAATGATATTATTCACTAATTGTTAGCGAACGTCATATGTTTTACTTTTCATATCAACTGAGTAAATAATTCGTCTGCAAAATTAAATGTGGCAAAGATGCTCTATAGGTACCTACCCAGAACACATTTTTCTAATTTTACGCTTTTCGACTTCAAAATACCACTAAAAATGTGATACGACACATTTTTCAAATATTTGTTGTGCAGAAGAAAAAATGGAAGGCGATACGTATGCCTTTAAATGAAGTCATAGCCATCTAATATCATCATTGTATTGTATACAAATGCCTATAGAGTATAGGACATATGTACGAACATACAATACTTAAATCAATTTTGGTTCAGCCGGTTCAGTTACATAATATAAGTATTGCCATTTGGGTATGGTGTTCACGCAAAAATATGTATATTGATATATAGGTATCTATAAAAATGTTTAATTATTTAAAAAATAAAATAAAACGCTCATCAACACAGAAAAAATGTAAGTAAATCTGCATTTTTCTAGTTCTTATGTATTATATATCTAAGAAAAACAATACAATATAAAAAAAAAATTAAAATTTTTTTAAACAACAAAAAGACTAATACCTTTATAATACATATTAATGTACAGGACCCTATATAAAAAATAATATTAACAATCCACCATTGCTTAATGGAGGTAGTTTGTTATCCTATGAATTATGATATTTTAAGTATTATAATTAAAATACAATTAGTATAAAAATTTAAATCTGTTGAACCAAATTCCTTCAGTTTTGTCTGTTTTGTCTGGCTTATTAGTCAAACAGCCACTTTTTTTAAATCCAAAAATATTTATCCAATTTAATATAATTGTCAATAACTGCACTTAGTACGTAGGTTAATTATTTACGGTGTATATAAATGCGGGTCTACTGTTATAATTCAGGATATTTCTTGGAAATATTGGCTGAAAACGATTATATATTACTATATTAGACTCACACATACACTTGCAATGGAAATACAAAAAAAATTGCCATTTTTTAATAAAGTTGGGTATAAGTTAAGACGTAACCAAAAATAATCACAACGCGTTCAACCGAAAAAAACAAGTAATCGCTGCTTTATATCATAAAGAATGGGTCCAATCAAGATGAGCAGATAAAAAAAGTTTAAAATTAGAGCCGAATATTTAAATATGAAATAATATGAAATTATGAATGCAGTCGGTCTATTTACTTTTAAAATCAGATAATAATCAAAAACATATTTATTTGGATGTTATTTTATAAAATATGACCAATTTTGCAAAAAATGCAAAACTAGCACTAAAATCTAAAAAAATAAGCAAAATTAAATTTCTAATTTCAGTTCCAAAAAAAAACATTTGAAAAACAATTTTCTTCATTTTTAGTTTAAATTAATTCACTATTTACTACCTATTTTTTAAACTTTAACTTTTAAACTATACAATTTAAAATAATAAAGCATTGCACGGATTTTAACGTGACCCGATATAAAAAGTATAATAACTTTAGTTATAGGAATATCCTCAACTAAATCCATGATGGACCATGAATAAATATCGTGAATGACTATAGCATGAACATGCAATACTATAGGTAAACGTGTATTACCATTTTATAATAGGTAAATCCTATATCCATACATCATACAAATTCGCCGAACAGCATCTTCTACGTTGATGACTATTATTATGTTTAGATATGCCTATATATACTCAACAACAAGGTGATATTTTGTTCCTTTTTCAAAATAATCAATCGCAGAACAAAAAATCTTAAAACTTAACGAAATGTCCTTTAAGGATATTTCGTTCCACGGGGATATTTTGTTCCTCTCGGTGGACTTTTGTTCCGTTTTGTGAATAATTTAATCCTTTTATAAAATTTAATAGCGGAACAAAATATTACAGTAGGGTCAGAGGCATTCTCATGAATATTTAATGGAGAGAAGAGGGTTGAAAAAATATGTAATATGAAAGTTATAGACTATGAAAATATTCAAAACACTAAATAAGTTTTAATTCAAATACTGTACAATCATATTATGGTAACACGCTTTAACTTTTAAGTCTTAAGTATTAGTGGCCACTCGTTATTAGTCGGCCTTGTGTACATATATAGTGGTTAAAACGTAAGTCCCATAAGGGAGTGTAAAATATTGTCCGTCCAATTGAAAAATAAAAACAAGTTGGTAAATAATTAATAGTAACATTTTAGATTCTGAGTGGAACGATGAATGTATTGATTTTACAATGATGTGTGTTTTTATATTTTTTTATTTTTTTTTGTGTCTGTGTACACGATAAGTAGCCGAAATAATGCTTCGATTTTCAACTTCAGTATCTTTTTTGATTGGAAAGTGAATATCGTTGGTTCATTGAGGAGGTCAAAATTTAAAATTTCCAGTAATTTTCAAAAGCGCCAAGAAAAACAAAAGAAAAATTAAGGAAAAACGGGAATTTTTCAAAAAATTGAATTTGGTTTTTGTTGTAATTTTAAAACAAATGGCCGTAGATACATGAAATTTTCACTGGTTGTTTATATTTTCATTTTCTATACACAATAACATTTTCCAAATATTTTGACTTATTTTGAGCTGTTTACGGACATTTTTATTTTCCATTTGTTTTAGTTTTTTTTTCTATAAATATTAATAAAATTTTATCTGTTGAGTAAAAAAACTTGAAAATTTTATAGAAGACTCCTAGGTTATTGTTTCAAAGGCGGATGAAAAAAATTGAAAATCCTTAGTCACAGTTTTTATTCATAAGCATTTAAAGTTCAAATCTTGACAAAATACGGAAAAATTACGAAAATTAGCAAATTATTTTGAGTTGAGAATTCATAAAAATTTATCTTTTTAAATTAAGATTTTAAAATGTAATACAAGATTATCCATAAGTTTGTCTACCTTTATCAAAAAAAAAAAAATGTCTACAAGAAAGTCAAATTAAATTTTTATGAGCGTTTGAAATTCATATTTTTTTTTTCTATAAATATCAATTGAATTTTATTTGTTGGGTGAAAAAGCGTGAAAATTTAATATAAGGCTCCTGATATATCGTTCGAACAGCAGTTGAAAAATATTAAAAATACATAGGCACTATTTTTTTTTATAAGCAATTAAAGTTCAAATTTTGACAATATTTATCAAATTTATAATTTAATAATTATTTTGTTGTTAAAAACTTATAAAATGTTCAACTTTTATAGCTAAGGATTGAAAATTGAAAACAAGGCTCCACGTAAATAGGTTATATATAAATTATTTTATTCACAATAATATCATCAAATATACTTGGTAATATCATAGGCTGACTGACCGTTTTCGCTCAGAATCGATTTTCTAATACATTGATTCTATATAATTGAATTCATATTTGACACCATCCATTACAGTGACTCACTTGTAACCTACTTAACAGCAGAGTGACATTCACTAACAACTTTTTTAATACTAATAAAATAATGTTAGGAAGAATCTAACTAACTGATTAACTATTTTTTTTAAATACTAAATATATTTTTAATTTAGTATATTATAATCTGTTTTATAATTTGTACTATTTTAAAATCATTTTACCTAATTAATAGGGCTGCATACGAATTGCGTCCCAGAATACGAAAATATTAGTCGCGATATCCGAGTTGCGTCCGTTGTTTTTGCACAACACATCCGAATTGCGTCCGCGTCCATTTTTGAACGAAGTCAAGGCGTGTTATATTTTTGTTTTCAAATTCAGTCACAGTATTTTTAATGAATTCTTCTTTTTCTACATCATTTATTAATACAAAAATGTCGTCCTTGTTAGTTTTTATCTCACCCAAATTGGTTAGCGCCAAATTCAACTCTTCCAAATGTTTAGGCAATTTTGGAATTATGCTCGACCGAGCATAATGAATATTTTTCCTTATACGGTTTACATCTGTGGTAATCATTGTACTTACATCTCTTTCACGCAACTCCCGATGTAGAATTTTGCATGGCTTTTCACATGGGTCATCGAGAGCTTTACGTTTTAGTTTGTTATTGAGTTTTTGACGATTTAAAACTTTTCGTCGTCTTTGTCGTGTTCGTGATTTAAAGCACTAAAAATTATTTCTTCATTTTCGTTCATTTTAAAATAACACTTGCATAAGCGTTTTGAACAAGACCCTTTTGTGAATATTATCATTTAAATATTTTTTAAAAAAGAATTTGTATCCATTAATACAATATAATAGTTTATTTTTTTCACTGAAAATCTTAACTATTTCAAGATTTTCCATTGCAAAGTTAAATAAGTATAAATAAAAATATATAAAAATACGATGATTAATAAAATTGTCGAACATGGAATGTCAAAGTGTGACTGTCGACTGATGCTAACGCGAACAAAATTAATTTATAGATAAGATATCCATAATCGAGATTATCTACGAGTTTATCATCAAACATTATTCTTAGTCGTTGAAAAACCCGTGGACGCAATTCGTACATGTCGCGAGAATACCGCGGACGCAACTCAGATGTGCCGTGACAAAACCACGGACGCAACTCGGACAATATATAATTTAGGGACGCAATTCGAATGCGCCGATTAATAGCTGTATACACATCTATTTTTGTGGTAAAAAAACATTGTAGATCAGTAAAAAAATAACCGTATTTTCGAAATGATCAATGGATGTCGTTTTAAGTGAACATGACACAGATAGATATTATACTAACAAAAAGTATGTAATATGGTGGTTGAGACATAACTTAAAATATATATACATATAACAAATTATCAATGATATACATTTTTAAATATGATATCGTGTTAATGTTTTTAAAGAGGTTATTTTTGAGACGTATATTATAATACGTATATAAATTTAACTATGTCTTTAGCATCTATATTGTTTGACTGAGGTATGAGCAACTCCTGAGGATCTGTGTAATACATTTCCAATCGTTGTGATTCAATAAAACAATATACTATATATTATTCATTCCACTTATATAAACTTTAAAAATGTATTACTTAAATAGTTAAATTTTAACATTTTTGTATGAAATATACTGAAAAATATTCTGTTTCGGAAAATTAAATAAACGGAAAATTCATAATACGTTATTGATTCAGTAATGAGTCATAATAGGTATATGAAACAATAATTCGACATTTGTCTTAAACACCTTTTATTGTTCATTATTGTTTCTTTGATTACCTGAGTAAATAATTAGTATGAGCATATTTTAAAACGGCAATGAGGCATTACATTTTTAATTTTTCTACTTTGTTCGATTCAATTATACATAATACTATTAATTATTTTCAAATTAATTGCAAGTAATTACTAAGGCTGGGCAAGTTAACGATTTGTCTTAACTCGTTAATTTAGTTTATTTTAAGATAATAAAATTAAAAGTTACTTGTATTTTTTTTCATTAACTAGTTAAGTTAAGAGTCAACTTTGAAAAAAAAAGTAACTTAACTTAGTGTAAAGTTAAAATTTGCTAATTTGCAAAAATAAAAATTCCTGACACATAATATGGTTTATTAGGTAGTTTTTAGCCACTGATTTTACATCGAGCTTATAATTAATATATTTGATATATTATTGATGATCTATTTTGTTGTTTCGATGGTAGTCATTTAATAGTCTGATCATAATATATATAATCAATATTCAATCATTAATAGATTTATTATTATAATTATTTTCTAATAATTAATATTATGAAAATAATATTATAATAATATATTTGTGCACTCAGTTTTTATATTATTTACTTTCCCATTTTGTTTTTATTTATAACAAAAGTGTTTTTTACTCGGTAATCACAATATTGAATAAATTATTACGTTGTGTAGGTGTTTTCTTTTACGTTATTCGGGTAATACGGGCACGCACACGAGCAGACGCGCAGTAGAAACCGTTTGTAGAATTTCGGCTTTCTATCGATTGCAACTAATTTGGCTGCACTTGAAAAGTTGTTGTGAATTGGACCGCCCACGCAAAATTGTTCCTCAAAACGGTAATATTCGGTACTAGGAACCCAGGAGGAAAACGGTGCCGTCGAGCCGCGCTCGTTTTCGCCACAGTAACAACAATAATCATAATAATAATAATAATAATAATAAAATATTTTATGACGTGTGGTCTTCTGTGAGTGTGAGTGTGAGTGTATACCTATAAGTACTTAACGGCAGTCTACGGCGGCACTATAATGTTTAATATAATATATGTGTTACAATATTACAAGACAAATTGTGGTAAAGCTCTCCTTCTGAGTTCCTGATGAGCAAAATATTGTAAAACGAATACAATGTATTTAATATTTTTACGATTTATTATTTATCATTTATTGTAGTCACTATGATTATCACCACATTAATATTATTATAATTCATACCTATTATCTATATTATAATGATGTTGTATAATAGAATACATTTAATTAAATTTATTCTATGATTGTACTCTGGCCCCTGGCTGTGTGTAAGGCAACACAAAAAGCTACAATATTCTGCGATAATAGTAATAATGCACCGCTTAAAAACGAAATATATTGCAATTCGATAAACGATAGTAATAACATTAGTATGGGCTACAATAATATTCTTCTTCCGTCGTATTGTGTTCGAATATAATATGACGTATACTCTTCGTGGATATATAAGGGTTAAAATTATAAAGAATCATTTGGTGCTTTCCTAGTTCATGTGTAGGTACATTGAATGCAATGTAGGTAGGTACATAATATATTTGCGATTTATTATTTATTTATTATTGTTATTATTATATTATTATTACTATTATCCCAGTAATATTATCTACATAATACTGTTGTACCACAGAATAAATTATTTATTTCATTTATCCTGTGATTAATGTAGGTACCTATATTGGTACTTTCTGTGCGAGCAAGGCGATATATTTATAAAACAAACTGCAATATTCCGCGATAGTAATAATAATAATAATATTATGCACCGTTTAAAAACGAAATATTATATTGCTATATGATAAATGATTGTAATAATATTGTTATGATATAAACAAATATTGTTCAGTTGTGTTTGGTTTGAATAATGTATATTCCTCGAGGATCTAAAAATGAAAATTACAAAGAATCGTTTGGTTTTTTCATTTTTGCCACAGTAACTATGTCAAGTTGAACATGTTCGTTCCAGGGCTTGCAAACGTTATAATAATGTAATGATTATAATGTTATATTTGACAAAAAACGATTGAAATTTGTAAACGTAATTATAACAGAAAGCGATGATCAAAAATAATTAAATACTGGAAAACAAAATGTCATAACGATTAACAAAATATATTATATATTAGTAGTATATAAATACCATTCCTGGCGCAGCTCATATTATATCAATAAAAGATCACAAAGAAAACAATGTGCAAAAAGATCAGAAAATCTAAATGCAATAATAATTAAAATATTTTTCGCAAAATGTATGATATTAATAATTAAAAAAAATATTTTTCACAAAACTTATGAAATTAATTAATTAAATTCCAAATGAAATATTTCGTAAAATATTTTTTAAGAAAATCTATATGCAATAATAATTCAAATATTTTTTAATAGAATTGTTCTATTAAAAATAAAAATCTAAATGCAAAAATGTATTAAAAATAACTTTAAAAATTAAAAATATAATAAATAATAAAATAATGGAAACAACTATCAAAAATTTTAATAAATTACAAGAAAATGAAATGCGAAACGAAATAGAAAACTCAATATTAAATAATGAAATCTTTGTTAAGTTTTGTAAATATGAATACTATAATACTAATAATAATAAAAATATTAAAATTATGAAATATAATCTAAATAAAATTCCAATTAAAGGAAATATTTTAATTGTCGATCATGGACACAATATTTCTGGAAATGGAAAGCCTTATACTTCTAAAATACTAGAATCACCAACATGGCTTGAAATTTGTAAAATTGCTAATGATTTAATAAATACAACCAGTACTTATTTTTTCAAATATCTTCATGATATTTGTGTTGTTCAAGATTTAGGAAATATTAAAATATGTAGCCTTGGTATGGGAGGTACAGACACTGAAAACAAAATGCTTAGAATATAACTATATTATTAATTTAATTTTTAATAGAATTGTTTTATTAAAAAATGTTTGATATTTAACGCGTCCCCGAATAGGGGACGTGTTATTAAAATCCAAAAATCTTTGAAAACGATTTTACACTATGGTACTATGAGGGGGACTTATAAAGAATTAAAATCAAAAAATTATTAATGTAAAAATAAAGATTCTGACATAAATAGCAACGGTGTTATACTTAAAAGAAAAATATGAAGCGGGGGGTAAACTTTTAATATGTAGTGTAGATAAGCATATAAAACATATCTGTGTTGATCCGACTTGATAATATCAAATATTAAATGAAATATAGGACTTATACGATATATGGAAAAAAATGCAAAAAATCTACAAAATCATTCCCAGCTTTGCAGATACCCGTTAGGAAAAAAGGAGGCCGGAACTCTTTTACAGACAAGCTATCGTGGGCAGTGAAGTTACCCAAGTGCTTTATTCGGCAGGTCAACGACAGATTTTCAGTAGATTGCATAGGTGGGTGCACACACCTATGCAATCTACCGTAAACGTCTTCAAAGCCTGATGAAATTAGTAGGTGAATATGCCGCGGTTCACATTCTCCCACCAATTTCAATCCGACCAAGAACACATTTAAATCAAACGCGTTAACCCACTGAGCTAAAACACTAGGGCATGTATAATGATTATTTAAACACTATTTAAATAATTCGATAAAAAAAACATCATAATATAAATTATACATATATATTATGATAAGATATTCAATACCGGATGTTAAAAAATAATCAGTCTAACGTTGATATATATATTATTATTATTATTATACAACACTGTATAGGTACTATAATATATAAATATATAATACTTCGTAAGTATTATATTCGATTTAAATTTCCGATGTTTAAAAAATAATCAGTCTAGCTCCATATTATTATTATTATTCGAATCATGTAATTCATCTCGTATTATTTTACGTAGTTCGTTTAGTGAAAATTTCATTATAATATTTGTTTTTAATAAAACTTAAAATATCTTCAACCCATAACATATTATCTTTACAATCAATATCATCAATATCAATGCTACTATCATTAAATATAGGTCTTAGGATATTACGTTGTTGTTCAATCAAATTTAAAAGTGATTCCAATTTTTTATTTACCATTTCTATTATTTATTATAAAAAATAAAAAAAAATTTTTTTAAACGAGTATTTAAAATTATATTAATTTCTAAATAACATAACAACATACTATATTTACGTTAGACGTTCGATCATTGATCTCATTCGATGATCCAGACCAACGACTTGTTAAAAAACATCAACGTAAAAAACAACGACTCGTTAACGTAAAAAAACATCATCAACGTAAAAAACAACGACTCGTTAACGTAAAAAACAACGACTCGTTAACTCGTTATTTTTTAATAGAAATATTTCTATTAAAAAAATATGATATTTAAATACATTTTTTATAATTTTCAATAAATTCTAAACATAAATGACCACATATAGGTGGGTCATTATAGTATTGAAATTGGGAAACAGTACAAAAAAGATTATCTTTACCCAAATATTTTAAAAGTTCTTTTGGCGGCTCACCAACTATATGACCAAATGGATCAAAATATATTTTAAATGTATTGTTTATTTTTTTCCATGCAACCCAATGAGAACCATTTTGAGTAGAATCATTTAAATTAAATACTCCACATTCATTTTCCCATGGTGTTGTAGGTAATTCATTTAACATAAAACACCCTCTATAATTTTTTATTTTATTTCAAAAATAATTTATATCTATATTACTTAATGGACCAATTTTTACATTATTTTCTTTAATCCAAAAGCGTGTATAAATACCTTCAAATTTTTCAATATTATTTCTAAATGTTTTTATTTCAAATTTATTCATTTTTTCAATATTTTTTTTTTTTTTTTCAAGCCAGAACCTTGTGATCTAATTTTTCCCATCTCTTTATTATGTTGAATTGTTTCTTGTTCCATTTTTTTTTTTATGTTTAGCATCAGTTACTGCAGTAAAAAGTCTACTTACACCTTCAACCACAGCAATAGCTATTGGTAAAAATTCACCTTTTTTAATTTGAACATGTTTAAGTTCTAATCTTGATCTGGTATTATTTTTTTTAGCGTTTTTTAATTTTCTTATTTGTTCTGGCTCAAGAATAAATTTATGTTTTCCACTATCAATTTGATTATTTTCAATTAGAATTGATACATCTTTCTTACTATTATGAGCTTCCAATATTTTATTAAATTGTTTTTTATTTAAATTTAAATTCATTTTATAATACAAAAATTAAATTGAATTAAATTAAATTAAATTCATTCAAAATCGTCTTTTAACATTCATTACATTTGCTGTAAAAATGGCTGTAGTTTTTTCACCTATAGAACTATGAGGATCATAAAATCTTTCCATTGCTTTTTGTTCTAAAATGTTATCAGCAATATGTCTTATTTTAGTATCTTTATTATCTTCATAAAAATAATCATGTTCTCTCGCAGCTTCATCTAATTTGTTTTTAGGTTTTTTATTTTTTTCTAACTTTGTTCCCGGTCCTAAATAATTATAACCAGGCCAATGTATTTGAGGTAAACTTGAACAATTCAAAAGAAAATTAACAATTTCTGAACCTGTAATAATTTTCTTTGATAAACATGAAACATATGATGATAAATAATCTGCACCTTTAATAGGTATATCAATTAATTTTTCCATTTCTCTAATATAAATATTAAGAATATCAAATTTTTCATCATGGCAAATATTATTTCCTATACTTTCTTCAATTGATATATAATGTATACGTTTAATTATTTTTTCTTTTGATATTTTCACTTCCTTTGGTAAACAAGTTACATATTTTAGTAAATATTCAATACCTTCAGGAGTATCAATAAGGTTTTAAATAATTATTTTAAACAAATGAAGAATACCAAGTTTTTCGTTTTTAAAATTATTATTTTCAGCTCTTTCCTCTGCAGAAATAAACTGTAAATTATCTATCACTTAGTTTACATTACTAATATAACGATATTCAATACGATTTTCTGTGTATTTCTTTAAACCCTCCCCTATTTGATTATCTTCAGCTAACATTTCATTATTTTCTTTCTTTTCATTATTTTCATTATCTTCATTATTTTCTTTCTTCTTATTAATTTTTTTTATTATTTTTTTATTATCAGTAGTTTCTTTCTTTTTATCCGTAGTTTCTTCATTATTTTCATTCGTTTAATTCCATTCATTCTCTCCAAATGTTTTAAATCATATCATTATATTTCACCACGAATTGATTTAGCTCTTTTCGTTGAAGGATCATTGTTTTGATATATAGAATTAGTTTCAATTAATATTTTTATAAATATTAAAATCGTCATCTGTATAAAATTTCGGATTGGTAGTATCTACATGAGTTAATAATCTCCACAAACCTAGAGTTCCTGTATATGTTTTTCCATTAAAATTAAATTATCATTTCAAAAATTATTTATTTCTTTTCCAATCATATGAATATCATCTTTATAATAATTCCAAAAGAATTAGTATCTTTTACAGTTGGTAAATATCTTGTCGCAATAGCACCTAAGTTTATAACATTTTTAGGTAATGGAGAATTATTTGTTGATTTTTGACTAGAATATTTTGGAGTTCCAAAAGTCTCTTCTGAACTAGTTAATCGTTTTAGTTCTGGTTTGTAGGTTGATAATAATAGGGTTTATTTAATTTTTGAATGTCTCCTTAGTAGTATAAAAATGTATGTTCTGTAACCTACTCCCTTTTAACTACTCCTTTCGCGTATGTGCGCGACCGTGCTCGACCATGCTCGGCAATGCTCGTCAGTGCCCTTCCCCTCCCATACATACCCCTACAATCCTATACCGTGAGTACCCCCCCCCCCCCCCATACAAAAAAAAAAAAAAAAAAAATAAAAATCTATAGCTATCATCTTTAGCTATATAAATTACCTAATTAAATAATATAACACCGTTTAATACATATTATTAAAATATTACTATGAATAATCGTTAAACTTCAGTTACAACTTGGGATATATATATATATATATATATATAGATATTAAGCATGTATATGAAACTATCGTTACTCGATACTAATGTATAAAAATACTTAGATAGCTATAACTATTATGTATAGAAAGTTGGTATATGTAATCCTTATAATAGCTATTATTTCAACAATTTAAATGTTTCCCAAAATAATTGAAAATACTATGTGAAACATCATTTAACATAGTAAATTACTAAATAATATTTTAGTAATCTATGGCTAAAATATTACCACAACTAATATATTTCACAAATCTATAACCACCTAGACCTACAAGTGTCACTAGCTAGTCAGTACGTATCCAGTGTTATACTCTAAACACACATAATATCGCACCGTCTTTAAATATTTTAGTATTACCTCAAACTACTATATCAGAATACCATACCTCCAAGCATACATACATTGATAGCTAGAGTTAGATAAATAATAAAACTAGTTACATAATAATTAATAAGTTAAAAACGATTAAAACGACTCCTAATCACTTATCGATGTATACATACATACAATCTATCCCACCTAACATCGCGTACGTAACCGACCAGATCCACCCCCCCCATCTACACGAGTAAATCCGATGAATCTGACTATCCCACCCAGCCTATTGTTCTATGCTATTACTACCTCTCCCATCACATCCATATATCTATCACATACATCCCCCCCTCCTCCCATCTATCACATGGATATCTACCCCACCTAACATCGCGTACGTAACCGACCAGATCCACCCCTCCCAGCTATCACAAGTAAATCCGATGAATCTGACTACCCCACCCAACTATTGTTCTATGCTTTCGCATACGTGCTCGATCATGCTCGCAATACCTCCCTCAGTGTCCTCCCAATCCCCTCCCATACATACCCCTACGATCCTACAACCGCAAGTGATATTTATATTATATATATATTAACCTCACCACACGCCTACTATGATACCTAGTCCACCTAATCATCCTAACTATCCACACGTCTGCTATCAAGTACGTATACAACCATGTACACATACCATACATATACCATAACCCTTCCACACCCACCAATACCTATGCGTGTCACCTCATCCCCCTCCCATCAATACCTAGTACATACCACACCATACCCTCACATCAATGTCTATCATAAAATATACTCATCATATAATATACCTACATCACCTACACCTTAAAAATATACTTAAATAATAAATTGATTATACTAGTATAGGCACCATACCGCTAAGCATACATATTACATACATTATTAGTTACATAAATAATAAATAATATAATATTAATCAATTATAATAAATAAAATGATAATACACCTCTATTACCCGAACCTTAAAATTAATACTTAAATCTACTACTTATACCAGTATATCATATTTCTACGCATACATCAGAAGTATGAAAATCCAGGAATCCTGACTACTCTGTTTAACCTACTTAAAAATTAAACCTCAAACTACTATACCAGTATATCTCACATCTAAGCATACATATGTTGATAGCTAATATACCTTCGAACATACATACATACATGATAGTTTCATAAATAGTATTTATAATCCATAATATGCTAAATATTCCTTCATATCCTATATAACCGGACTGGATTATTCGAATTAATCATTTTTCATCGGCTAATCAGTTTATTTAACTAATTTTATGGAGGTACTCACCGGTCACCACCGATTAATCGGATATGTATTAATCGACTATTTCATAATCTAATACAATATTAGAATATAATTCATAGTTGATATATGAATACACATGAATACACACACATCGTATACGGAACATACTCATACATAAAAAATGAGTAATGTATACTATACTTACATACAGGTCATACTTCTAATAATACATACACTGTTAGCTATTAAATAGTATAGCTATATAATAAATAATTACTATTAGTCGATATAAATAATATGCTAATATATCTCTATAACCCACACCTTGAAACTATACTTCAATCTACTAAACTAATATATCATAGATACCTTTGAACATACATATATATATATACTTGCTAGTTTAAATAGTATTTATAATCCATATATGTTAAATATTCCTTCATACCCCATATAGACCGGACTGATTTTCGAATAATCAATTTTTTCATTCGATACTCAGTTTATTTCTCTCATTTTGTGGAGGTACTTACCGACCACCACCGAATAATATAATAAAACCTTCATAATAAATAATAAGTTAATATAACTCCATTACCTTGAGATTATACTTCAAACTACTATACTAGTATATCATACCTCCAAGTATACATAGGTACATTGAAAGATATATTAATAGAATATAATATACATAGTAAGTACTATTAATTACCTTCATTATCATCACCTTAAAAGTTATATCAAACTAATATAGGAATATATAC